>CM042187.1:44147161-44178550 GCA_023539305.1 Ilex asprella
AAAAAAAATTATTTATTTATATGTCATTTAAGGTTGTAGGAATGACTAAATTCAGGTTAGAAAAAAGCCATTAACGTTTGTTTTTACTTAAATAGTGTGTTTTATAAAAATATTTTTTTTTTGACAAGGAATTTCTCCAAAAAAATTGGTCGTCGTTGAAACTGTTCGTCAATAGCCAAAGCGTATTGTTCGTACAATAACTTTGATGTACTTTATTTGTAAAATTTTTAGATTATGCAATAGAATGGAGACTTGCGCTTCAATTAAAATAGTGTCCTTTGAATATGAGTAGAGCTCTTAAATGATGCGTTATTCTTGGAGGCAAACAAAAGGAAAAGAGAAAAAGAGTGTTGTCATCTATTTCGACTAGTTTTTTGAGGAGTAGAAAATTTAGATTGGCTCAAAGAATAATTAATATTATTTAACCACTCGTTTCGCCAATAAAGAAGTCATCCTGTACGATTTTGCATTCCTTCTCTGTCGAGCTACCTCTCTTTGACATTCGGGAGAATACAAAATGCATATACAGATAGGTATATGTAAACTCACAATTGATATACATATATATTATTTTTGAAAAATATTCCTTGAACATGTTTTTGTGTTAGTCTAGGATGTTAGCGGTTGGTCTTATGACTACCGCCTTTATCGTTGACCTTTAAGGGCTCTTTGGTTAGGGGGTATTGGGGGGTTTGAAATATGGGTTCAGAGAAATACTCCAAAGAACCCCAAAATCTCATGTTTATATGAAAAAATCGTTCTCGAATTTCCAAACACTGCCCATATCTGGCCTGAAGATTAAACCCGTGATCATGAATTTCATCAAACCTAGGGGGTGAGTGGGTTTGGGAAGACGGGTAAGAGGTTAAAAATTCAAAAGACAATTGCACCATTTAACATGAGTATGAATTAAATTGATCAATGATACAAAAATTATTTATAAGACAAATCGTTATTAATAATTATAATATATTTATGAGTCATACATGTGTATGTGTTACATACAAAATATAAATATTGACTAGATTGAATGTTAAATCCTATCTTTATAAAAAGAGGTTTGAGTTTGAACGAGTTTGAAGAAGCTAATCCTAGCCTCTCCCTAAAATTCATCAAAACAAACCCATTGTTTGATATGTAAGTTTGGGGGGGTTTGGGAACATAAGTTGAGAAATAAATTCCCTTAAACTCAAGTTTGACAAGTATGAAGTATGAATAAGATTTCAAACTGGCGCGGTCATGAAACCCTCATGCTTGAGTTTCATGAAACCCAAGGAGGGTGGGTTTCATATGTGGATTTGATAGTTTAACATACAAATGACATTTATACTCTTATATATCCTATATACCTCATATATACAAAATAATAAAGGGACAAAATAGTCATTTATATACAAATATATTATCATAATAATCATATATTCTTACGCATACCAAACATAGGTATGAATAATATTGAATGTTAAATCTCATCTTTAAGTTAAATTTAGATTTAAACAATCTAATCCAATTCAAACTTCTCTCAAAAAAACCTACCAAACAAACCCTTAAAGTCACATATTCGAATATTGTAATGCTTCCATGTTATACTGTCAGACCCTAAAAAAAGTGTTTTTGTTGGTTTTAAGTGAAAAACCAAAAAAATGTACAAAATTAATCCCTCAGAATAAAAAAAATATTATATTTGAAAACAATGGACCCGGTCTAATCCAGTCCAGTTCATTTCAGTTGTGGTGGTGTGGGTCAAACGTCAAGGGCAAATAAGCCACACTCACTGACAATGCCATGTTCGTAATAGTCCCACAACCACGGGTCTGGATATAGATCACCATCGGGACAATTAAATACACAAAACTGCGTACGTAACGACCCCACCAACACTCATTTTTTCCTCTCATTTTCTCTGTCCTGTTCTCTCTTCAGCCATCTCTCTCCCCGACACAATCACTGAGACTGAAAGCGCTAAGATCTGAGACCACAAAACCCAAAAACCCAAACTCGAAATTTCGATCTTGGTAAGCATTCTCTGCACTTCACATTTTCTTTGTTGATTCAGTAAAAATGTGGATTACTTCCTATGCAGTTACTGTCACTTTGGCCTCTCGTGTTGAGTACACTCTGTTATTTCGACTCAGATGGTTTTGTTTCGAGATCTGAGAGTTTTGAAGTTCGTAAATCACTTGATTGTTGCGTATAATAGGGTCGGAGTGTTACACATTTGGGGTACCAATAAGGGATTGGGGTTACCCTTGCTTGTCGTTATACACTGTTTTAGTGAAATGAATTGCATGAATATTGTGATTGCGGTGGGCATTACTGAGTTTAGGCTTGAGATCAAGTGCTTAATCCTTGAATGTGGTTAATGAAGTTGTAATTTTGCATTTAATGCAATAGTTTAGTTGATTTAATTGGTTTTAGGTGCAAATGAACTTGGTTTCGTGGATTTGTTAGTTTAGGAATCTTGCATAGCGATGTTCGGCAAGACTGTTTCCATTTGTGGATGTAGAAAATGACTAGAAAGATTTTCAATTGGGTCCCCATTTATGTTCGAGATTGAACATTTCTTTTAAGCAATGAAGTCAATAGCGCCGTTTATTTGGCAATTGATTTTTCCAAACATGCTGTGGTATGAGATGTTTTTGGATACGGTATGCCAACCAAATTTGAGGGGTCACGCCTCTTTTTCCTCTTTCAAATTTTTGTGGAACATTTTATTATGATGTTGTTTACTACGTCTCTTTTTCTTCTCTTTCACCTATTAATCGTTTGATGCTGACAGTTTTTATGTGTTGTTTATCTGTTCAAGTGTTGCTTATTGCTGGTTTAAGATGTTTGATAAGTACTCGGAAATTTGTATTCTGATCACATATCAAAAGCTCAGAATGAAGTTTGAATTCTCTATTTGGTGCAGGTTTGATTTCCATTATAGTGGATGGCCGTGGTGGATGCTCAAAATCATCTTGTTGGAGAAACCACGTGTGGTTCTTTACTGCAGCAGTTGCAGGTAATCCATTTTTGAAAGTGATATTTGCAGTTTCTGTCTCATTAATTTGTCATTCGTATTGGGCTAAATTAAGTAGGTTTTGTATGTATATATGCCAACTTTCACAGGTGGGTTAATGTCATTTAGGATGAAATAATAGGCTAATGAACAATTTTTATTTTGCAATGCAGCAAATTTGGGACGAGGTTGGTGAAAGTGATGAGGAACGGGATAAGATGCTTCTTCAGTTAGAGCAAGAGTGCTTGGATGTGTACAAGAGGAAGGTTGACTATGCTGTGAAGTCAAGGGCACACCTTCTTCAGACACTGGCAGATGCTAAAGTTGAACTCTCAAGTCTTCTATCAGCTCTTGGAGAGAAAAATTTTGTTGGAATTGTAAGTAACCACTTATCTTCACTTTTTCAGTTGTGTCATATCTATGCTTTCTTGCTGGATTTTTAGAAATAGAACTATTAGCATCACAATGGATGGCACTTCAGCTTCTTTGGTGTCTTGTGGGAGTTACTAAATTGGGTTCCTTCTTGTTTTCTTCAGTTTGATGTGCCGCCTGAAAATACTTCAGGAACAATCAAAGATCAGCTTGCAGCTATAGCTCCGGTATTGGAACAACTGTGGAAACAGAAAGATGAGAGGATAAAGGAGTTTTCTGATGTACAATCACAAATAAAAAAGATTTGTGGAGAAATTGCGGGGAATAGTGACCAAGTAGGGAGTCCTACAGTTGATGAATCCAACCTCTCTCTGAACAAATTAGATGAATTCCATGCTCAGCTCCAAGAACTTCAAAAAGAAAAGGTATAGTCTCTACCACAATTGACAGTCCATTTGTTAATAACTATTTCAATTTCTATATAAGCAAGATAGTCACTGTTCATTTTTTGGCGACTTTGCAGAGTGAGCGGTTGCACAAGGTCCTTGAGTTTGTGAGCACTGTGCACGATCTTTGTGCCGTCCTTGGGATGGACTTCTTTAGTACAGTCACTGATGTTCATCCAAGCCTGAACGACTCTACTGGTGTACAATCTAAAAGCATAAGCAGTGACACTCTATCTAGGCTGTCTAAGACTGTCATAGCACTAAAAGAGGATAAGAAGCAGAGGCTGCATAAGGTAAGTGTTTTAGACTTAAGGTGCTATTAAATTCATCAGAATTTTTTATTCTTTTCTCCTTTTATCACATGGACCAGACATGTTTTCATTAAGAGAGATTCCAGGAAGCTCCAGATGTTGCTTTGTCATACATGTGGTACCCAAAGATACCTTGATATTCATAAAGTTTACTACATAATTATTTTTCATAAAAAACAGGACAGTTGCAACGTCATACATTTTCACTTACAAAAATCACCACTATCTACTCTCTGTTCCAACTAAATGCATTCCACTCTTCTGATGTATATTGTCCTTTTATAGCTTCAAGAATTAGCAACTCAGCTAATGGACCTTTGGAATTTGATGGAATCTTCCCCAGAAGAGCGGAGTTTGTTCGATCATGTCACATGTAACATATCATCTTCGGTGGATGAAGTAACCATCCCTGGAGCTCTTGCTCTGGATCTGATTGAGCAGGTATTTGGAGTTCTCTACATTGAATAATCTGGACCATGACAGCAGTTTGTTTCATTTACCTTTTTTTTTTTCCTGGGCCAAGGCTGAAGTGGAAGTGGAAAGGCTTGACCAGCTTAAAGGTTGCAGGATGAAGGAAATTGCCTTTAAGAAGCAAGCTGAGCTCGAAGAAATTTTTGCTTCTGTTCATATAGAGATTGATTCAGAGGTTGCTCGAGAAAAAATCATGGCACTGATTGACTCTGGCAATGTTGAGCCATCCGAACTGCTGGCTGACATGGATAATCAGATAGTAAAAGCAAAAGACGAGGCTCTGAGCAGAAAAGATATACTGGATAAGGTTGAAAAGTGGATGTCAGCTTGTGAAGAAGAGAGTTGGCTTGAAGACTACAACAGAGTATTTATTCTCTATCTATATGTGTGTGCGTGCATGTGTGAGTGAGCATCTGCATTGTGATAGTGTGTCCATGTAGAATTTCATTCTCCACGCACTTACTATGGTGTTCCATTCTCTGCATGACTGCTCATGTTATTGGTAGAGTTTCATGTTGTCTATATTAGCTTTTTGCTATCATAAAATTGCCAAAACAAAGTAGGCCACCACAAAATAGTTCATGCAAGTAACTGGAGTATCCACAATGCTAACCAAACTATTGATTATTGGCGTCATTGGACCTAAATTTTTTCTGGAGTTTCTGGTAATTTGATTAGATTCTTGACGTCTGATCTGTCTCCTCAACATGTACTGTGCTTATTGATCAAAGACAAATTTGGACTTTAAAAATGTTCTATGGCTTTAGTTCATCTAGCCATCTAATTGAATTATATCTATGGATGGCTAGTGTGAAATTTTTGTCCCATGAATTATATTATTTATATATGTCTCATACACAATATATTCTTACCAAATGGTATTGGTCTGGGATAACATATTCCCATTGGTACTCGTGTTCCACTTGTTAGACCATCCAACCCAAAACTTATGAGCAATGAGTGGAGTAGCCTCGCAATTATATTAACCAACCTTGGGTAATCCTAATTATTTGATGTGGGATACAAACTCTCTTTACATTGCTAATGTTAAATACATGGACTTCCTAATTTCAGTATTCCTTGGAACCCATTATTACTTTTTTTCACTTTCATTATTTGGTTGTCAAGAAGGAAAACTGAGATTCACGAAAATGGAGACACGGTCTCTCTAGTTCAACTTTTGAACAGTAAAATATAGAGAAATGAGACAAATAATTTTGATGAAACCAGTGGTAATTGGTGAATGTTTACAAAAAAAGATGGTAAGACATGGCTCATTTCTGGTGCTTCCTTTTGAGTTGGCATCCGTCGGCACCAGTACAGGCCAAGTAACTTTTGGCCGTGAGTTTCTATCACCTCAATTATGCTATATTCAATTGGCTTATGCGAATATTTATCATTTGCTAATTTAGTTAGAACATTGATTTCCCTGCTCCTGGTTAGAAGGGTTCATTCTTCCTCTAACTATACAGATACTTTATGTCCTGAAGTATTTATCAAAACATAATATTTCATGTCCTTAAGAGTGATGTGACTCAGCAGTATGATGAGTTTTCTGGTACTGTTCTTCCCTTGTCAATTCATGAGTGCAATTCTGGTCCCATCAATAATTATGGTGTTACCACAACACTAATATTGTTTTGGTGAAACAGGATGAAAACCGGTATAACGCAAGCAGAGGCGCACACTTAAATCTCAAGCGTGCTGAAAAGGCACGAATCCTTGTCAACAAGATTCCTGGTATGTCCCAAAATTGGGGGATAACGTATGGTTATGACAAATTAGGACAATTTATTATTATGACTTGACTTGGTATGCATCTCTATGGAATATGTTTATGTTTGAGTGTGCATGTATCAAGGATATTCATTACTGAAATTTAAAGAGCAGCTATTAGAGCTTTTATGATCTATGATTGGTGGGTTGATCTTTTCTCTGCTTTGAATTGATGATTTGATTATTGAACTCCTGAGTCGATCAAGGCAAAACTTCGGGCATCGACTAGGCGACTTGTTATGCACACCCCTCAACAGGCATCCAAGGGCCAAATGGAGCAGTATTCTGCTAGAAATTATAAATCGTACTTGTGACATTGTTCTATGTTGCATTGACTTCTCAAAGTGAGAGAATACATACTTGCATTGCTTGCTGCATTGAGGGTACATATGGGAGAGCTGTGCTATGTTACAGAAATATTTCAGCTTACGGTAATATCATTGCTTGTAATCATATCTAAAGAATTTTTTGATATTGATTGGTTATTTTTTTGGCAATGTAGCTCTTGTTGACACCTTGGTTTCCAAAACTCGGGCATGGGAACAAGAACGTGGCATGTTATTTACTTATGATGGTGTTCCTCTACTTGCCATGCTAGACGAGTATGCAATGCTTAGGAATGACAGAGAAGAAGAGAAGAGAAGGATGAGGGTAAGTCCAAGATGTGATATGTTGGTTGAATGGTTAAACTAGTCAAAGCACTGTCTAAGATTTGGGTGATTTAGTGGCATGGGTCGTTCTCTCACATGAGCATCGAACTAGGCTTGTTACCTTTCTAAGATATATTCATAGCTAATGTTACATAAATCTCTACTTTTGATGTTACAGGATCAGAAGAAGTTCCATGAACAGTTTAACAAGGAACAAGAGGCTATTTTTGGTGCAACACCTAGCCCAGCTAGACCACTTGGCACGAAGAAGGTGGTAGTTTCACGGGCAAATGGGGGTGCAAATGGAAGTACTAGCCGACGGCTCTCTCTAAACTCTCATCAAAATGGTTCCAGGTCCACAACTAAAGAGGGGAAGAGGGACAACACAAGACCAGTTGCTCCTGTGAACTATGTTGCCATATCGAAAGAGGATGCTGCCTCACACATCTCTGGCACTGAACATCTACCAACTACACCATGATAAATATTAGAATCTGCAGGTTTATACCCTTGTGGATATTGCTATTGTCATTAGTACCTTAGTTGCTGCAGTAGGGATACATCTTTGAACAATGAGTGATTCACTTGTAGAGGCTGGGTTAGCTGTCTGTGTAATGCTGGTATTCGGAAGGTTTTTTCTCTCATGCTGCTTTGTTCTCTTCTTCTCCCGATCTATTCTGTAGTATGTGTAAGCCCTTTGTTCCCAAAGTATATGATGTTGCTGCGAGGACGATGTTCTTAAAAATGGTCTCTGATGGTTGCTTGCAATTATCCATTAGCTGTACAAGACGGGTGGAGTGCTCATTCTTTCTCATACCAACAATAACAGAACATTAAGTTCAACTTAAGCTTTAAAGCTCAAATGCAGAGCCAAAGGAAGAAGAAGATGGTCTTGTGTTTCCAATATCTGCAAAAGTACTTTTTGATTCGATATTTTGTTATTTTCCGACTCTACCATCACACCCTAGTTAAAGAATTCTAATGTACAACAAATATTCCTTGATTTGAAAGAGGGAAAGGGTTTTTTGGGGGTTGAGGGGGAGAGAGAGAGAGTGAGTAGAGACTTAGCTCTTCAGAAATTACCAGAGAAAGGAAATTCTTCATTAAAAAAAGTTAGTATTCTATAACAATACGGCAGACCAATACATGAAATTCTTGTCATTGAAAAAAAAAAAAAAATTGCAAATGTACACAAGAGGAGAAGTGAGAAATTTTCGTAATTCAAACTCTTTACGTTTAAATTATAATGTATTCATGGTAAATATTTAATTTTTAAAAAATTATGTTTTTTTTTTCCAGGAGAGGTATGGTGTTGAAATTAATTTACATTAGTTTTAAGGATTAATTTTATTAGAGGTTTCTAAAGTATGAAATTTGTCTTATTTTGGCTCTTAATATTTCAAATGCACCATTTTAATCCTTGAAGTATTGAATATTTTTCTATATAGTTCTTCAAGTAGACAGTGTCCAGATTGTTAACGATTTTTTATCATAAACTTGTCACTTGATACTTAAATATGTATAAAAAACAATTTAAATAACTTTTGACCAAATTTTTACTCAAATTTTAATTAAATAGCTATCTAAATTACACAATTTTGATCATAAGTTATCTAAATTTTGGTCAAAAGTTACCTATATTACACTTTTTGTCAAGAGCTACCAAAATTTTGTTTAAGAACTATTAAAATTATTTTTTATACATATTTAGGTATTACGTGACAAATTTATAATAAAAAATCGTTAGTAATCTGAACGTTGTCTGCTTGAAGGACTATACATAAACATATTTAATAATTCATGTATTAAAATAATGTAATTGAAACATTAAAGACAAAAAAAAAAATCATGCTTTGAGAATTTCTAATGTAATTAACCCTAGTTTAAATGGTGTGTAAATATCATTAAAAATAATAAAAATAATATTTTATATTTTATATTTTATATTTTTATTAGATGAAAATTCAAGTGTACTATAAAAAATTTATTTTTTCGTACCATATTTAAATCCTTTTCCGTGGGCACTAAGTTAATGCTCCGTCCGTCACGCAGAACGCTGGCTTTAGGAAGCGACGTCGTGTAATGTAAGACGACTTCCATCGGAAACTAGTTTTGCTCTCTCTCTCTCTCTCTCTCTCTCTCTGGTTTGGCGATGGCGAACGAGAATGAACCGGCGAAGCTCTTACTACCATACCTTCAGCGAGCCGATGAGCTGCAAAAACATGAGCCCCTCGTCTCTTACTACTGTAAGTCTCTCTCTCTCTCTCTCTTTTTTTTTACTTGTTTCTCTCTATCTCTCTCGGGGAATAACTTCTGAAAACCTGAACGATTTCATAATTTAAACCCTAGCTTTCATAATTGTTTCTATTTTCGAGTTTTTAGCTCTCTCTCTAGATTGTTTTCCAAAAATTCGACGTCGTTTTACTCGGATTAAAGCGATCTTGTTCAGGTCGAGTGTATGCGATGGAACGAGGGTTGAAGATTCCGCAGAGCGAACGTACTAAGACCACGAATTCCCTCCTTATATCCCTCATGAATCAACTCGAAAAGGTCCAATTTACTATTTTTTATGTTCTCTTTTTAGTTTATTTTTTAGCCTTTTCTATTACTTATCGAGGGTTACAGGAAATGATTCGTAGCTAGGTAAGTTTTTAATGATTAAGTGTTTTATATCGCACTATGATCATCTGGGTCCGTTTGGATGATTAGAAAACGGATTGAGAAGTGATCAGCGAAAACCAAAAGCTTCAAAAAAAAAATTCTATATATAGAATTAGGTTCTGAACGTAAAAACTTATTTCTAAGGAGCTAAACAGTTTGTTTAAGGTGCTTTTAAGGGAACCTTTTTCAAATGATGAGAAACTTATCATTAACTGTAACGATTAGTCTTCTTTGTCCTTTTGTCCACAACTGGATATCTTAATTCATTGATTTACTATTGAGTTGGAGCTTGCAAAATTATGGGCTCATTGTTGAGTAGTTGAGGTCAGTTCAGGATTCAGAGCATAAATTCTTATCGGATAGAGCTGCATTCTGAGTTCACGGTATGATCTTTCCAGATATCAGAGTTTTATTGTCTTCAGCCAATTTTTGAATTCTTGATTGAAACTGAGATTTATGACCTTGCCCAAGATCGTTCATTATTTTTTTATTTAGAAAATAATTTGTATTATTTTTTCTTGGCCAGTCTAGGGGAACGTGCTTGGTGAATTTTTTGTGTGGGTGGTTGGTTGGTTCTAGTCTTCACAATAAAGTTGTTTAGCTTTGTTTTTATACTTAATCGAATTCATTAGTGTGATATGTTTCTGAAAATTACTCGATGTATCATGTGATTTATATTACTACTAATTTCTTGTATTTCATATTTAACCAGTAGAAAGTTTTTTGAACTAAAACTTCATAAATGACTACAAATGATGTGATTCCATTTAACTCTAAGGTCATTCCTTGTCATTATCTGAATGTGTATTATTTTGGTACCTGTCTTTCTATTGGTGCCCATAATTTTTGGTTTCTTTTATAGGATAAGAAGTCACTAAAGTTGGGGCCCGATGACCATTTGCATCTGGAGGGATTTGGATTGAATGTTTTTGCAAAAGCAGACAAGCAAGATCGGGCTGGAAGAGCAGATTTGTACGATAGTTTGTCACTTCATTATGATAATAATCAACCATGTGCAACTAGTTTTCCAGTTATTGTGATGGTTAAAAATCACCATTTTCCTTGTGAACCAAATTTACATTTGTCTTCATGGTTTGCTCTTCGTCTTGAGGCCCACATCTAGGTGTTGTCGATATGGTTCTAATTGTATGGGCCATGAGGTTTGCACTTAGTGCATCAGGTATTAACAATGGATCTATTTACTAAATCTAATTTTAGAAGTTACTATAGGAACAGGTTGCGCTGCTGAAACATATTTGTAGCTTAGGGCTTATAGCTTGTTGGTGGTTGGCAGCAGCTGCAATTTGTTGCCTCTATTTAGTGCCTCTATAAATTGCATGTACAGAAACTTTAGTTGTCTCAGTTTCTTTTTTTGGTACAGAAACACATTACCTCATTCAGATATCTTCTGATGGCATTGCTTGCTCATAAGTACATAGGCTACAATCTTTCCATTGTCGGAGATAATGTGTGTGACAAAAATCAGTGATCTTGATTCTTGTAGCCTATGTACTAATGGCATTGCATGCTCATAAGTACATAGGCTACAATCTTTCCATTGTCGGAGATAATGTGTGTGACAAAAATCAGGAATCTGGTGGCTGGTGGCTGGTGGCTGGTTCTTATCCTGTCCTTTTGTTCCCTTCTGCATGAAATCTAATTTATGCAGAAACATGTCATCTAAGATGAGATCAAAGCCCTCCCCCTTCATCTAGTTGTTTGACGGCTATTGTTTTTGGAACTTGTAACAGGAATACTGCAAAGACTTTCTATGCTGCAAGCATTTTTTTCGAAATTCTTAATCAGTTCGGTGTGCTTCAGCCTGATGTGAGTTTTTGAAAATAATCTCCATATTGATGGTTTATTGGCTCTGTATGGTGTCTTGATCTACTCTTTATTTATTTTTTAAAGAATATTTTATTGACTAACTCCATTGTTTTTCATTTTTATGACCTTTAACAGCTAGAGGAGAAACAGAAGTATGCTGCATGGAAAGCTGCAGATATAAGAAAAGCTTTAAAAGAAGGAAGGAAGCCTGTCCCAGGCCCCCCTGGTGGTGATGAAGATTTAGCAGTGCCATCAAGTACGCCAAGCACTGAATATGTATGACTCTATCTTTCGACGATATTTATGTAGTTAGCTAAGTTGAAAGACATGGCCAGAATTAAACTTTGAGGAAAAAGGTGTAGATAGTTTGCTTGGTGATAATTGGAACTTTTGGGAGTGTACCTAGTTGAAGTGTATGCCAGTTTCTCTAAGATCCTCCTTTTTATATCCATAACATGGGGTTAATGATTGTAGCTATTTCCCAAAAACTTGCAGAGATAGAAGAACCAATTCAAGTGATACATTTTGTGACTTCTCATTACTTTGAAGATTTTTGGCCACCCTTACTAATTTCACTTCTAATCAACATTAAATGCATATTTTATCTTCCACAAATGTTGTTGAAAATGTTAATTAGTGCCTTAGTTGTTTTTGGGAAGCTTGGATCCCTGAATAGTTTCAGTCTCATGGTAATTTATTTGATTACACAAGTGTCGAGTTTGAGGAAAGAATCTCAAAAGAGAAGCCATGCATTGTGTGGTTGTTCTAACCACTTGTCTTTGCAGGATCTTGAGCCGAGAAGAATTGATCCGACTATTAGACCTGCACCAGAGTTTGATCCATCACCCGAGCTGTATGACAATGCCAAGAACCCCCAGCATTCCCCCAGAATTTCTTCATCTTCTTCTACAAATATTCTGCCATCACCTCCTTCAAATGTTCCACCTTTACCTCCTCCGTATTCTACTGACGAATATCCTTCCCATAACTTCAATCAACCTCCTCCAACAAACAGACCGGAAAATTCTGTGTACTCTCAGCCCTATCAACATCCACAATATCCGCAAGAACCCCAACAGCACTTGCCACAGGACTACTCTCATGATATTCCCTCTTCATATCCCAATTTCCAGTCTTACCCAAGTTTTACAGAGAGTAGCCTTCCAGTAGCTCCATCTCATTATCCATCATACTATCAGGGCTCTGATGCTTCCTATTCCAGCCTTGCAGCTTCTAACATGGCGAACTACCCACCAACCTCTCAATACAATGCAAGTGATAGAAATGGGACTCTTTCAGAAGCTGCGCCAACTTCTGCACCAACTTACCAATATGATAGCAATTACCAGCCTCCACCTGAGAAAATTGCTGAGGCACACAAGGCAGCAAGGTTTGCTGTTGGGGCTTTGGCATTCGATGATGTTTTTGTTGCTGTGGACCACCTTAAAAAATCACTTGAATTATTGACAAATCCATCAGCTGGTCAGTGAGTTTCTTTTTTAATTTTACAGAGCTGGGATTTGTTCCTGCAGTTATTTTAATTTGTTGGCTTTGTATGACTTCATTTGTAAATTTGAGCGGATGTAATGCAAGAGAAGTTACTGTACTTGACCCATCGACTAACATGAAAGTCAAAACGGTTATTTTTTCAGCATTAGTTTGCAGTTAGTTCGAAGGGAAGGTTAATGAATGAAAGTGTTTGCCATCCTTTTTAGCTGTTCCAAGGTAGACCACCCTAATGTACCAATCACATGGCATTTATTCCTGATATTGTCAAGTGTATTATGTCTCATGGTCCTCATGGATATCATAGTATTGCACCCCTGTTAATGTCAACATGGCATGCTGCTATATGTACATCTGTCAGCACAACTCAAACATAATATGAAATTAGCAAGTTAGAGTTGAACATAACTAGCATTTAGTGTTGAACATCACTGGACCTAAACTGAAAGCTAACTAGATTCACTACCATGCATAATACTGCTTTACTTGTTTTGTTCATTTCTTTGTGACACATTTTAGAAGACAGTCAAGCTTTCATTGCCGTTGGTCATGCAATGATAGTACCTCTCTCAGCCTTTTGGTCAATGGCAGCTTCATGGGGGAAAAACCAAACTTGTGTGAATTATAATGCTCAAGTATAGCAGACCAGTGGGGATTATTGTGGTTTTAACTCGTGGAATGTGCCGCAATTTTATACAGTGGCTATCGATATGTTGCATTAAAGTGAGAGTTTGACTCTTCTACCTTTTTTTGTGTTTATGTGTATCTCTGTGGACAAAATAAAGCTGCCTTTGCTTTCATCGCCTATTTTACATTGCATGCCTTGGCCAAGAAACAGTCAGACAAGACCAAGGGACGTTCGTCTTCATGCGCAGAGTGGTTAACATGTTTTGGAACATTGTTCAGCGGATAGAAATTATGGCTATGCTAAAATTTGCTTTCATTCAGACACGTCCATCGTTAAGAACTAACCTGTCTTTCTTGTTTCTATGTATAGTCCTTTCCCCCTTGAAGAACTCGCCCAAGTTTCCCTTATAATCTCACCCTCTTGGACCTGCTAGTTCATTCATGACAGGTTGATTCATTCGAGAAGAACCAAGAAATGGGAGAAATCATATGCGGTTTTGGACACCTGAGCCCTAAAAGATTGCCAAAACAACATTGTGAAGATCGCCATGTTGGTCTAACGGCTTCCATTGTCAAGTTCGTGAAGCGGAGAAGCTTATGGACAGCCATTAGAAAGAAGAAGCCGTCGTACGGACAAGAAAAGCAACACCAACTGGTGAAATATTCCAGTAAGGTTTCACTAGCAGAATGGATCTCAGCTTCACCAGGCTTCAGCAATGGTTGCACCAATGGAAGTGAATACAGTGGCCTTAACCAGTTTTCCGGTCGGGTTTATCCATCAGTGGATGGAGACTGTGAAGGCTTCACTATCAAACCGAGAGAGAGTTCCCCAGTGGATAGACTGACGAGGGTTGAGGGAGGAGAGATGTTGGGTTTTTCGTTGAGCCGAAGCGGAAGTGGGAAGACAAAGAAAAAGGTGAGTTTCAGACTGCCTGTACTGGCTGATATATTCATTTTCGATTCACCAGAAGCACACTTCGAGAGCTTTTAAGGATGGTGTATTATATTTTTCAAGTCTATAAAAACAGGTTTGCCATTATGTTTTCATTCAGAATCAGTGCATTTGATACTAGAAACATGGTTTAAATTCCATTTGTGATAGTTGAACCCGAAAACCACCTCTACCTTCCATGTGTGCATTCTACCACTGTTGACATTAACAATAGATTCGACGCTTCAAGGTCATATTCATTTATGCCAGAGTGAAGATCATATAATAACTACGTTTGTCAACAAATCAATTCTAACTGATCCGAATCCAATTCCAATTTTCAAAAAATCCAATCACAAATTGTATTTTCATAATCCATATTTGAATCTGCTCTGCTGACAATCCAAAATTTAATCCAATCCGAATAACTTACTAAATTTTAACAAACTATATCTAAATTTATTTAAATAATCACTTAATTTCTTTAATATTTATATAAAAATATATAAATAATTCAAATCAAATAATAATCAAATTGAAATTAGATATATGTACATCTAAATTCGAATCCGTGAAATATAATTAATAAATTTAGATTCGGGTTTAAATTATTGATAAAAAAATATTAATCCATATTCATCTGTTCGGATTCGGAATCGGATGCAAATTTGAATTCGCATGAAGGTTTGTAACTGAGCAAAATGAAGACAATAACATTCAACACTAATGTACAGAAAAGACATTTTCCTCTGTTCGCTACAAAATTCTGAATTATCCGGCCAAACAAAGGAATCCATCCTCGGTAACATCCCGAAAAGAAACTAGTTTCTGTATCAAATTAATGACCCAAACCCACAATACCACAGAGCAGAGGACATGCCTGCCTATCATACATCACTTTGATATATTTAATATATAGGCCTCGGTGCACTAAGACGGGCATGAAAATTCGATTCACATTTGAATTGCTGTAGAGAAAATGAAGACGACTAGAGCCAAAGCTACATATTGTACAAGAAATTCAGTATTAGAACTACCTTGATCAGTTGTCTACATGGAGGCTCTACAATTGGCTACCTGTTTTCACCAAAAAAAAAAGAGTTACGACCCTTAAAAGATAACTGAAAAAAACATAATAAGAAAATCAAGCCACCAACGGGCAACTGTTGGGGTCTTAGGTTTCAAATTCTCACCATTGGAGATAAACAAGCATGACCTGGTCGTGTGGGGGAAATTCTCTTTAACAAGTTCTATACCAACCCGCAAAGAGGAAACAAAACAGGGAAAATCTCTTCCTATTTAATTACTTCCTCGCTTCATCTAAACATGAGCTCAAGTTCAAAGTTTTAGAGGTTTGAACTAAAAAAAGAATACTGAAAAGGGTAAAAAAAAAAAAGAAAAAAGAAAAAAGCAAGCAGTAGGAACAGAATAGATATAGAAAGTGGAATTTTATATACCATATGGTCAAGATCGCCACCAAACCATCTATACATAAGGCAATTAATATAAATTGCGGCACATACATACCTCTTGTTCACGAAAACAAAATCAAAAATATAAACTGCATGCATATGACTTCTAATAAATACCACAAAACGCACAATTCCCCTACTCTAAGTCACCACATATTTTCGAAATATAGATCAAGAAACTACTACATAAGGAAACTGCCACATATAATGTACCTGATTAAACAGAGCCAAGGAATAGCTGCAACTAGCATGGCAAAGAATGTCTCCAAAAAATCTATGACCTGTAACTAACTGGAAACAGCTCGGAACAGCCGTTTTGGTTCATCATAAAACCATCTGCAAAACAATCCATTTGGACAAAATCAATGCAATGATAAGAAAACTTTCCCTGCATGAATAAATTGAAAAAATAAGAACCAATGTACCAACCCACATGAAAGGTAAGGCATGTTTGCCTTGGGCAATTAGTCAAAAGGCAAGTCATTTTATAAAAAGTCGTGAGTAAGCAAGTAATAGAAGCAGGTTTATCAGGCTTTGTGCAACATTATAGTCAGACCACTCAATATTTAAAAAATACCTCCTCTATCAGCATGTATTTTACTGGCTTCACCATTTGAAAATTAGTTCGAAAATTGTCATGGTGAATACTGATATGAACTATACATTAGAACCGTAAAATATTAAAATCCATTAATATTGTTCAAGAGAATGGAAGCATATGGAAATGGTTAACAATCAAAACAAGATTTTGTAGTCAAGCTAATGGTGATAGAAAAATTTCTTTCTAAGCCCCACTCAAGCAGAAAAGCAAACTCACTTGAGAGTTAGTCGGGCTGAAAATTACAGAGTTTTAGTGTATATAGTCAGACATGAATTTCCAATAGGAGCAATAGCAATGTAACACCATTAAAAGAAGAAGCCGAATATCTCAATCAAGCTCAACATGCAGTCTCCCAATTGGGCCCCCATTCCCCAACAATTGTGGTGTGCTGAATCAAGGCCAAGACCTTGGAAGCATATATCCTTCTCACATCCTTAATTTGACTCAAAATATAGCTTCAATATGACCCAGTCATAAAGAACTGTTTACCGTCTATGATTCCATTCTCCCATGAAAATCTTGCAATAGCTAAGGATTTCAGGTACCAGACCAGTAAAGAATTTCTAAACCTTATAGATGAAGGGGTGGTGGAAGATGTCTGATCAATTAATCTGAATGTAGTTTCAAAAGTTTTCTTATGCTTCAAGATGAGGTGGATAATCTAGAGGGGAACATGGAAACCCGAGATTGGAAACCCACAAAACAAATACCCAAGGTGGAATCACTTAAGGCCCTTCAGCTGTATTCCAAGTTTACTAAACTGATGCAGCCACACACCATTTCTAATGCTTAAAATTCCACTCAAAAGATAGCATTTACAATCCTTCCCAAAAAGTGGATGGGAAAATGGAAACAAAAAAGAACCATCTACTTCTACTGTAGTACATTTTTTCCCTTTAGGTGATGCCACTCTGTAGTCTGTCTTATGCAAGGCCTAATACATAAAATAATATTTCCACGGTTGATAAACAAAGAATACCTAGTTTCCTTTACTTCTGCTAACCAAACAAACAAAACAGAAAAATCAATATCCTTTCTTCTCTCAGCTTTCTCTGTACCTCCAACATTATGGTTCCTCAATCTTACATCCTTCCAACCACACACAGCCTTGATCATGCACACTAAGAACATAAGCCTTTGTAAAATCAACAAGGTCACTGGCATGAAGATTCTATGTAGATTAGACAATGTGGGTCTTCAAATCCTATAATTTAAGTGTCTTGGGAGTAAATTATAAGGCTCATATTATTTCTATCTTGAGTAAAGTTAAGAATGGAAGATAGGGAAGTGTTTTTAGTTCCCAAAGCCTGCAAAATAGGCTCTGGGATACAGTCTCCTAACGAAGAAAGTTCGAGTTTTGAAAAGCTTTGGGTTCTCCCCTGTTCCCGCAATAAAGCCCAAGGAAAAGTTGAACGTTAAAAAAAGTACTCCAACAGCGGCAGCATTCTACTAAAAGTGAATTACAACTGATCTAACAGTTTAGCAAACCCACCAAATTAATTCCTTTACACTAAGAGAATCATTACCCCGCTTGAACCCCATTAATCGAGGGTGATGGGAGGTTGAAGGATCTCAACCTTTGTGCATGATTTGCAAAAAGTGGTAGACCTTAGAAGTGAACTCACAATTTCACCATTGTCAACCAAATACTTGTGTCACTGCACTATGCTATTCTCCTTATAATTGTTTAAACTTCTCATAATATATCCAGCCCAACAAAAATCATGAAGTTCCCAAACATATTATTGATGCAGGCCAGAACCTGCAAGGATTAGGATAGTCCCCGGATGCCACTCATCGGGGGCAACGGACGTCACTCGATGTTGCTAATCGCGGAAGGCACTCATGCTACCAAGTCACCCACTTGATTCTAGGAGGAGGACTCCTCACTCCAAGCAAGATAAACTTACAGAGAATTATTCTCTATAATCATTCAAAAAACCTTCTATCTACTTTCATTCATGCAGATATTTATAAGGACTACAAGTGATGACTCTTAGACTACCCCCTAGACATTTATGACATTTATTGTTGTAAGACTTTCCAAAGCAAGACACACTTCCAAGACAGACAACACAAAATAACAAGACACAAGAAATCTAAATAAATCTAAATAGACTTTTCACTTTCCCATTAATGCTCCTGCATCATTCTCCTCCACTGAAAAGGAAGCCCTCCTCGAATCCTCAGCCAAATCTTTCCGCAGCCTTTCATCAAGCTTCTTGAGCTCTTGAGCAGAAATCCATGCATCTTCAGAATCTGGTTTTCCCATCCAATGGACCAAGTACTATGTGCAGGTTCCTTGGCGGGTAGTGATTGAATGAACATCCAAAACATCGATGAATTCTCGTTGGGGATTTGCTGGTATAGTAGACAAGTCTTCAAGGTTCAAGGCATCATTGTTGTCATCTCCATAATAAGAATACAAGTCACAAATGTTGAAAGTTGGACTGATAGATAATCCTGGTGGCAACTCCAGTCGATAAGCATTAGGTCCCAGCTTCTTGAGTATTTAGCATGGTCCAAACTTCTTTTGCTTGAGCTTGTTATAAGAACCAGCTAAAAATCTTTCCTTACGAAGATAACCATGACGAGATCTCCTTCTTCAAATTCCTTAGTCCTTCGATATGCATCAGCCTTTGTCTTGTACTACTTACAAGCTTCTTTTAGGTGCTCATGAACTTGATCATGAATGCCCTTAATGAGAGCAACAAACTCCTTTGCATCCATGCTAACTCGGACTTGATTCTTTAATGGTAGAAGGTCCAAAACCTGGTGGGGTTTTCTTCCATAAATCACTTCAAAGGGAGTTTTCTTAGTTGATCGATTGAAGAAACTATTGTAAGCAAATTCAGCTTGAGGAATGATGAACTACCATCTCTTCGGATTATCTCTTATCAAACTCCTCAACAAATTCCAAGAGATCTATTCACCACTTCAGTCTGCCCATCGGTTTGAGGGTGGAAAACACTAAAAAACTGAAGTTGAGTTCCAAAAAAGCTTCCAAAGTGTCTTCCAAAAGTGACTAATAAAGCACACATCACAATCCGACACAATAGACTTTGGAACCCCATGCAGACGAATTATCTTTCTGAAAAACAAAGTAGCAATGTGGGATGCATCTGTAGAGTTCTTGCATGGTATCAAGTGGACCATTTTTTAGAAACGATATTCAACAACAAAAATGCAGTCATACGCATGCTGTGTCCTCGGCAAACCAATGACAAAGTCCATTGAAATATCCTTCCAAGGAGCATTGGGGGTGGGAAGGCGCTGGTATAATAAACCTGTATTCTGTACTCCCCCTTGACCTTTTGACACACAAAGCATCTTTGCACAAAACGAGCAACATCGCGTTTCAAAGAGGGCCAAAAATAATGTTCTTTAACAAGTGATTCAGTTTTGTCTCTTCCAAAATGCCCGCCAAGTCCACCGCCATGCAACTCTTGAACGATAAAAAAGCCTCAAAGATCCATTAAGAACACACAACTGATTTCCCTTAAAAAGATATTCATTCATGAGCGAATAACCTTTGTTTTTCCTTTCACTGAACTCCTACAAAACCTTTGAGAAAAGAGGGTTGCATAGTATTCCGGTAAGAGATCAAAGCCAAGAATTTCTTATGAGAGAGAAGTCAACAAGTCATATTTTATACTTAATGCATCAGCAACTTTGTTAGAGGAACCAACTTTGTGATTTAGAACAAAACTGAACCTTTCCATGTACGATACCCAGTCAACATGTCAAGAGTTCAACTTCTTTTGTGCCTTGAGAAACCGTAAAGCTTCATGATCTGAATAGAGAACAAACTCCACACCAATGAGGCATTTTTCCCAATGTCGCAAAGCTTGCACAATTACATACAATTCTTTGTCATAAGTCGAATACTTCTTCTTGGCATCACTTAGCTTCTTGCTGAAATAGGCAATCGGTCTTCCTACTTGCATTAAGACACTTCAACCTGAAAAGTGTTTGCAAAGTTGGGCAATGCTAGCACGGGAGCTTCCGCAAGCTTTGCCTTCAAAAGTTAAAAACTCTTTTCAGCCTCATTAATCCACCAAAACTCTCTACTCTTCAAGACATCCACCATAGGAGCAACAATAGTGCTGAAATGTTTGATGAACCGTCGATAAAAAGAAGTCAAACCATGAAAGCTTCGCACTTTGGTAAAACTTGTAGGAGGTGGCCAATCAAGAACAGCCTTTACCTTTTCTTCATCCATTTGCATACCCTCTGCACTCACAACATAGCCTAGAAATACAACCCGATCAGTCATAAAAGAGTACTTCTTAAGATTAATGTACAACTGGTTGTCATGTAGGACTTTGAACGCATTTGTTAAATGCTCAAGGTGCTGAACTTTATCTTGGCTATACACCAAGATGTCGTCAAAGTAAACGACAACGTACTTCCCCATGAACTCCTTCAAAACTTGAGTCATCAGCCTCATAAAAGTGCTTGGGGCATTCGAAAGCCCAAATGGCATAACAAGCCATTCATACAAGTCATTCTTTGTTTTAAAGGTTGTTTTCCATTCATCTCCCAATTTAACTCGACTTTGATGGTATCCACTTCGAAGGTCAACCTTAAAAAACACCTTTGCACCACAAAGCATATCAAATATGTCATCAAGACGGGGTATTGAGAACCAGTACTTCACAGTTATCTTGTTTACAGCCTACCATCAATACACATCCTCCAAGCTTTATCTTTCTTTGGAGTTAGGAGGGCTGGGACAGAACAAGGACTTAGTGACTCCCTAATCAGTCCTTTTCATAGCAATTCATCAACTAGTTTTTCTAATTCAACATGTTCATTAGGTGACATCCTATAGTGAGGCAAGTTAGGAAGGATTGCACCTAGAATGAAATCAATTTGATGTTGTATGTCCCAAAAAGGAGGCAAACCAGCAGGTAATTCATCTAGAACGAGCGCTTTGAATCTGTGGAGTAACTCTGAAACTTCTTCAGAAACATCTCTGACATCTTCCTTAGCTTCCCCTACAGCCACTAAAGCATAAACCACTTTCTCTTCGCTGAAAACTTACTCAAAAGCCATGTCGGATAGCAAGTTGACTTGACTCTGAAATGGCACACTTGTGGGAATGTCCTTCAAAGGGTTCAAGCACACCCTTCTTAAGAGAATAAGTATTCTTCCGCCCGTCATTTTAAGCACATCGATCATATTGCCACGGCCTTCCAAGAAACAAATGACGAGCATTCATAGGAAAGACGTCAAAATAAAGCTTATCTTCATACATTCCAACAGAAAATTTTACTTGACATCTTTCTGTCACTAAAACCTCTTCACCCTTTTTGAACCATGACACTTTGTAGGCTTAGAATGCTGCTCACATGCAAGCTTCAACTTTTCAACCATGGTCTTGGACACCATATTTTCAACACTTCCAGAATCGATCATCAGGATACAATTCTTTTCATAGTCCAAGTAATAGGTTCGGAAGATATTATGCCTAAGCCACTGATCATCCTCTTAGGTTCACTAGATATTATGCTAGATATTCTGTGTCCTCTTAGGTTCACTTCCACTGAATATTATGCTAGATATTCTGCGTCCCAATTAGGTTCACAATACTCCTTCGTATTGCCACCTTCAGATTCTTCATCATAAATGGGATCTTCCTCTTCTTTGTCTTGATCTTCTTCTACCAAATTCACCTCAGCTTTCTTAGTAGGACATTCATATGAACGATGACTAGTTTCACCACATCTGAAACACTTAAAATTTGATGAAAATCCAGCCTTCCCAAAATCTTTTTTACCACCAACATGTGGGTTTGGGCGTTCAAAATTGGGCGCCGAAAGTTTATTGCCCTGCGTCAGCATCTTCTCTTTCAAAGCCTTACTACGGTCACCTTTTTTAAAAGACGTCCACTTAGTCTTTTCTTCATCTTTAAGTGTCATTTGATATGCCTCTTCAAGAGAATGAATAGAGTGCAAGATTAAATTCCCTTGAAGATTGAACTTCAACCCGCTCATGTACCTCGCAACAAGTTGATCATTTGCCTCAACTATGTTAATACGACTCAGCAACTTGTAAAATTGCTCAATGTAATCGGCCACATATTGATCAATTTGCTGGCGCAACGGATGGAACTTTTGATATTGCAATTGAGAGTAATCAAGTGGAAGAAATTTCTCATCTAACTTCAGCTTCATCTCTGCCCATGTGCCAACTCTTGGAACTTCTTGTCTGTCTCGAGTCCGTTGATATTGCTGCCACCAAATCAACGGATGACCCTTCAGCTTTGTAGCAACAAATTGCACCTTTTTTTCTTCCGTCAAAGTTTTTTATTCAAAGAATACTTCCAAAGAGGCAATTCAATCACAATATTCATCGGGATCCAACTTTCCTCCAAAATCCGACACTTTAACTTGAACGCTTTGATCTGAACTTTCTAGGGCACGAGCTAAACGTTCCATCGACCAAGGATTATCAGGAGCTAGTTCAGGAACAGAACTAGAAGAAGTTGAATGGACATCATCCTCTTCATTACGAAAAATTGTTCCTCCACTTCATTGGCTTCGAGTAGGAGGATCTGGGATTCGTTGAAGTAGTTCATTCATCATCTGTCGGAGAGCTTGATTGGATTGCCTTAATTCATTAAGTTCTGCCTTGACAATAGCACCTTCATTGTTTCTTTGACCTCGCGGAGGCATTATGGAATCAGGTGGAGCCTTAAGAATTGATTGGAATGAGGGTGAAAGGTGAAAGATCATATCACAAAACGAACACCACAGTGAGAATAGTTGGCTGTGAAACCACTTTGATGCAGACCAGAACCTACAAAGATTAGGATAGTCCCGGGATGCCACTCACCGGGGGCAACGGATGTCACTCAACGTTGCTAATCGTGGAAGGCACTCACGCGACCAAGTCACCCACTTGATTCTAGGAGGACTCCTAACTCTAAGCAAGATAAACTTGTAGGAATTATTCTCTATAATCATCCAAAAACCTTCCATCTGATTTCATTCATGCAAATATTTATAAGGACTACAAGTGATGACTCTTAGACTGCCCCCTAGACATTTATGACATTTATTGCTTTAAGACTTTCCAAAGCAAGACACACTTCCAAGACAAACAACACAAAATAACAAGACACAAGAAATCTAAATAGACTTTTCACTTTCCCATTAATGCTCCTGCATCAATTATTCTATAAAACTTCTTCACTAATGATAAGACTTTTTTACTTCCGCTATCCTTGTTGCATGTCTGGAGAGGAAGGATGGAAGTTAAGAGCATGAATGCAAATTTTGAGGAGACAAAAGACTTCAATATAATAATTGAAACCCATATCCTGATGCTTTTTGATATATGAACAAGATGACTATAGAAAAGTTGGTGAACATTGTTCTAACTCATAGCTCTAAGATGACTAGCATGAATGTACTGGCTTCAACACCACCTAGACTCTAAATCATAGACAGACTTGCGACCTTAACATCACAGAATGATGATGGCCTATCTATTTGTACGCATTGGCTTAATTCACTCCTAACCTCCCTAGACATTGCAAAGAACACATAATGAAAACTGTTTGGTAAGAGCTGTACAAGGGAAAAAGAAAGGGGTTTAATAAGAAAGAGTTTGGGAGTGTCTCGCTTAGTTAACAAACATTGAGTTTGAAGTCGAGGTAGAATAGATATGAGACTATTATAGTGAAGTTTGGAATCATTATGGTTTTCTATCTTTAGATTACCAAATTGGGGAATTGTCAAGGCCTTTCAGCGATTCGACGCCTCCCCCCCCCCCCTAAGTGTCACGTTTCACCTACCTATCCTCAGATAGAATTGAGTCGATTCTCCAAATGATGCATATTTTCATGAGCCCAACTATAACCATATTTCTAAGACAATTATCATGCTTCATTAGCTACAGAATGCAAACCTAATTACTAGAGAAAGTCAACCCATGTATCAGTAAACCCACAAACATGCACAAAATAGTTTTCAATACCATGCACCTTCTGCGTGAACACAATCATAAGTAATAGTGAAAACAATTAGGGACAAATGTAAGAAACGCACTTGCACAGGAAAATTGGCCGTAATCTCTCATTTGCCTCCATCCCTAAAAGAGCTCTTGTTTCACTTTCTTCAATAAACTTGCTTGGGGCAAGAACTTGACATGGTCCTTGAATAAAGGCAGCCATTACTGTGCTCTCGTGATTGGACTCGTACACCTACAACAAAGCATCAAGGAGTTCATATAACTCTAAATGCATAACCTGAACTTTTTGCTTTAATGTCGATCTGGTTCAAGCATATGACCTTTCTGCAGGGTAAGATATTTGACAAGTTGCTCTATAAGCTTACGCTGCTCGATAGAGGTAGTAAAACATATTCCAACAGATTTAGCTTATCAGTCAATTTTTCTAGTACTCTTAAGATTTTTACTTCACTATATTGAACAAGAAAAAAAAATCTAGTCATGCAAATTTGGCCATATGGCAACCGCTTCAAGACCATGCTTGGACAGTCATCCACACAGACAAGAAATGTCATGATATACTAAATACGTGTGTTAACAATTCACCTCATTCCTTTCTGGCGCAGGAGGGCAGCCAACCTCCTCCGGCAAGTCGACAGGAAAGTAACACCGATGAACAGTAACCCATTTTGATCTGGTTTTGCTATCCTCCCACATGGCCTGCAATGAAAAAACAAGATTTTTCCAAAATCATAAGAAAAAAATCAGATTTGTAGAATTTTATGATAATTTGTTTCTACTCAAGCTAATTCCTATGAGAGACTACAAGAATAAATCTACCACTTTGCAGTGCGACTCCTGTGGGCATAGCAAGAAGGTGGGTGGGAAAAGGTTGAACAAAGCGGGAAATACCCAACCCAATCCCACTCAAACTAGTCATGTACTTAGCAGGATAACATAATAACCCATCAGGTGGGCAGATCTTACTCATTCACAAGGGTTTGAAAGGATTGAGGCCATTGTAACTTTTGTAGAGCAAATCCTAGACAGGTTTCAGTGGAGTTGACAGGCCGGTTTAGGAACTACAACCCTCACGGCAGGTAAGAACCAGTACATCAGAGACAAAATCTTAAAGGTATTACAGATACACTTATAGATAATATATAAAATGTTCAATTAATTGCTCACCTGAAGCTTAGAAGGCATCATTTTGTTGTTAGAACGAAAAAGAACATAATCCTGAACTTTATATGCAACTCCATTGACACAGAAAGACTGGTAATATGTTTTCTCATCCGCTACTTGGAGTACGTCGCCTATCCAATCAACACCATGAAAGCTGTCTGAAGAAGACCCATTATCTGTAGCCTCAATACTGGTTCCAGAAGCTTCAACAGGATTAGCTTGGGCAACTCCTTGCTTGTCTTGCTTAGGATCATGATCTGAATCACAGTTTAAAGTATCTCCACCACAATGTTTCTCCGAATCCTCAATCATATGGTTGTCATTAGGACATTGCTTTAATGGAATTTCAGAACTATTTGCCAGCAATATTGGGTCATTATCTTGGGCGTTGCCAGGGGCTTGTGAGTCAAAGGTGACTATCCCAGATTTTGCAGGAGAATGTGACTTTGATTCAGAAACCTGTTTATCTTCACATGTTCTTTCACCTGACAAACCAGCAGGAGAAACACATGCAACCGCTGAGGCTTTCATCAAGTTATTTGGACAATGATCGGGAGGCGGCTTGCCATCTATATTTCCTTTACTTGATACAATATCATTCCCTTGCATTTCTCCATCAGGTGCCATCTTTAAACCAAATGCTGGATGGCTAATGCTATTGCACATGGAACCAGTAGGAACCCTTTGTAAATTAGAGTTTCCATTCGCTGATATCTTCGGCTGACTCACTTTCTCAGCTAAACTCCCCACTTTCTTCTCTACAGGTGACTGAACAGAGGAAGTGATTGAAGACATTTTAGGTGCATTTATGTTCCTTGTGACTCGACCGTACTTGGGGGGCAAGGGTTTCCCCTGGCTTAATGCCAAACACTTTCCACAATGCCATTCACCTCTAGGAACTGCCTTTTGATTAGAAGACTGAAGGCATTTTAAGTGGAACCCTTTCTCGCAGGCATCACAAACAAGAACACTGTCCACATCATTAATAGTTTGCTTGCACTCTTGGCAAGTCACAGCCTTATTCATATAATCCCTTGAAGGAGGAATCCATGTTGGGTGCTGCGGGAGCTGTGGGTGTAATAACTTCTGAACACTTTTACCAATTTCATTGTGGCTATTGCCCACAGAGGGAGCTTGAACTAAGTTCATTCCATGTAAATGTTGATGCATGCTCGGCAGATTCCCAGATGTGGCTTGACTTGTAAATGGCTTAGATACTGCCTGAGGGGTTATCCGTGATATCCTCGTATCGGCAGCTCCCTCAACCTTAGCAGAAGTATGAGATGGCACCTTATTATCTGATCCAACTTTAGCTGATGAAGCAGACTGGGATTGCACCGACCACATTGGGGTTTTCCCAAATGTGTGATCACCAGATGAATTTGCTGCAAATAGATGTTATTTATGTGATCATTAAAAACATCAACACAAAGAATAGAAAGTTGACAATGTAATGCATAAATGTCAATAAGAAGGTAACTTAACAAAAAAAAACAATACAGCACTTATTCACACAAATGATGATAAAATGCTGAAATAAAATACATGGCAAAAGGAGTAAGTCAGGGAACATGTTTCAATTGTAATGTCCAAAAAAGGAGTAGAATTTGGAATAATTCCTGATCATTTGAACATTTTGTTCAAGGAAATAATGATTACACGGATAATTGTTAGTATCATTCGATATATATATATATATATATATATCGTACGATTCGTTTCGATACATGAAGAAAACGATATGTATCACTTAAGTGTATCGAATTTGCACCGTATCAAGCGATACCAATACAATTCATCCTATACAATATATATGAGTCATCCAGGGCGAAATAAGTCAATTTTTTTTATTATTTTAACCAAAAAATTATGTTTTTCACAAGTAATTTTTTTAAACAATATGTAGTGACATGACATCGTTTCACTATCTAGAATTTTAAAAAATAAAAGTCTTCGTTTGTTCTTTGGTCCATCGCATGAGCAAATAGTTTGATTGTTAAAAGTATCCTCCTCTGGCTCCTCTATATGTTTGAACTACAACAATCTCTCAATTTTGAAATTGATGAATTACGTTAGAACCTTAAATACTTCGGTTGTTAACTCTTTGTTTTAGTCCTTGTAGTCTATTTAAATTATTCTGTGAGAAATTTATGGTCCTATGAAATGCTATTATGACCTTTGCTCATAAGTATACTTATTTTTTAATATATTTTATAAAATTACACATATCTTACGATACACGATATGTTACAATACGCGACACACAATTTTTGAAAAACGATGTCTTCCAATATACGTTTTGACAACCTTGATTACACGTACTCAACGAAATAAACTTCATATTTAGAAGAGACCACAAATATTGTGGTGTGGTGGTTAAGATGACCATCATGATAATTTTGTTTAAACATTTTGTTTAAGCAAATAATAATTACACATACTCAATGAAATAAACTTCATATTTAGAAGAGACCATATAATACTGTGGTGTGGTGGTTATGATGATCATTTCGATAATATTGGTACTATCCCAGAAAAGTTTGACGTTACTAACAGAACCATTGGTTACCTACTACAGGCATACCCTTTACATATGAATTTTATCTACTACTATTCCCTAAGCCAGTCTTGGCTTCTGATCAAGGATCTTCTTATTATGTCTGCAAAACAGATCTTCCACCATTATTCACAATTGATAAAGAAGAGGTACCTGGAGTTTGTAATACGTAGGAAGAACCATTTGATCTTCCATCCAGTCTGAAATGTGGTCGTTCAACTTTAGGCAATTCTAATGAAGAATCCCTTCCCAGATGACTGCTAGTCAATCCACCGGAAACCATTGGTCTTACTTCACTGGTGGGTAACTGATATGGCAAAGATGTAGAATTTGCTGCAGAAACAGGTTGAAAGCCTCCAGAAGAAACTGGCGAGGGCTTATCTGATGTAAACATTCGAACAGCATGTGATGTCCCACGGTTTTCAGTGGCTGCACCAGAGTTCGTTTGCAAACGTTGAGATAAATATGCAGCAGAATGTGGAGAAAATTCTTCAGATTTTTCCATCTGCAAAAAAAAAATTGAAAAACAAAAAGCACAATTTAAACGCTTCAGTTATAGAACCGACTGTGGGACAGGCATATTCATAATAATCCACTCCGATCAGCAAAGCGGGGGGCACTCCATTAAATACATCATTAAAGATAGGCATGTTTTGTATTTGAAAGAATGGAAACTCTTCTTATTGGATGATCATGATACTTCCCCAAAATCGAAATTCTTAATCAATGGACGATCAATATCGTCATTTTTGTTCAATGAGATACCAAAGTGGGGAACGAAAACTGTCCCCCAGTCAAAAGCTTGCACAAAGGCTATGCAATAAATTTGTATCATGTACAAAATTTAGCATTTAACTGTACAAAATTTAGCATTTAATTATACATCATTTCACTTAGCACCAAGACACCAAGGCTAAAGAAAAACAAAACCTCCATCAACAATCATCAAAAATAAAAACATGAAAAAAAAAATTGAATGCTCAAAGACAAGTTCCCTAATGATTGATTTCAATGGCATCCTTCGGGAACATTTATTGCCCGTCTGCAAATTTCACATGTAAAAGAAACACTTGAGATTCACCAAATGTATTGCAAAATCCAAGGGCTTGAAGAAGGTCACGCAGGTGAATTTCAAGATCAGTAGGCCAAACGTAGTTACTTAAGAGAGATCATGAAATTGTGTTTACAACAAGTGGAGAAGAGCTAATTGAGTGTCAACATCATAAAACAAGAAACCAAATTTAGGTGGTCCTTACGAGAGGATGTAAGCAAGACTCGTATGTGATTCAGAGAATAACAACCAAAGTGAATCCAAATCAAAAATGAAAATGGAACTGATATTGTAATTTACTAACCTGTATATCACAGATAATAGTCCCATCCTTTAGTGTGGTAAAATAACCTTTTCTTTTCTCCAACCACCCAACCAAATCCAGATGAGCAACAAAACGGATAACAATTAAGCAAGTGCAGTGGTTGGAGTTTGATGAAAGTCATGAAATTAGATGAAGAAGAAATCAAAAGAGATTAGTCTACAGAAGAATGTTAACTTGCAGGCCACCTCAAAATGCATCAAATCATAACTTTTTCCGATGTGGAGCCAAGGAAATAGTCCTCATGTAGTGCCTCGCCCTTATAGTAAAGAGATAAATGCACCAAGCAAATTTCATACCTCATTGCTCGTCTGCTAACACACACACACACACACACACATATATATATGCCAGCAGTTTTTTCCAATATTCTCTCTTTTTTCTCCAAAATGTGAAAATAGCATTATTGATCATCATCTATATCTGCCAATTCCTTATTCTCAACTTACCTCACTTCTTAATGTGTAAGTGGAGCGTATCCCTTACAATGATTGTTTCCAAAAGCAAAAGCAAAAGGAGAAGCACTTCAAAAGAAGTGATTGTTGGACTTACAAGTTTTGGTTTTGAAATTTTTGGATAGATTGATGCTCCTAAATCATGTGATTCCCTTTGAAATCAGTATTTAAAAATTAATCTTCTGATATGACATTCAATCTTCGAACAGCCGGCAATTTTCTCCTTCGAATCCTTCATCTCAAGATATTTGATAAATTATCTCTTTTACATAATCTCTCTTCCACCCACTATTTTACAACAAAAAATTCTCTTCTACTGATACAAACTTTACCTACTATAGATAAATTCAACACAGCAGATATACAATATCTATAAAAATATTGTAAATTAAAACCATGAACCATCTAAATATAAATTGAAATGTTCAAAGTGAAATGCCAATTCAAACCTAACCTTACGCTTGGTGATCAACAACTTCTCTGCAATCGACATCTTGAGAGGCCGAAACCCTAACCTCTGTTCCCTCAATTTATTGAGCCCAAGATCTTCAATAACTATTCCAAACGCGTCCCTCGGAAACACATCCTTCGGTGCAAACCCTCCACACACTTCCACCAACTTTGTTCTCGCCTCCGCCATCATCTCCTTCTCCGCCACCGTCGGACTCCTCCCTCCCCTCATCTTCCCCATCGCTGCCAGCACCATCACTATCTCCGCCACCTTTTTCATATTCCCCACCACTCCACCACCACCAAATCTCCCCTTCTTCGCCACTGGTCCCTCCAATTCAACATCTTCCCCATCCTCCGCCAGCCTCTTTTCACCTAACCCATCCGATCTCACCTCGAACGAATCCCTAGATTCAATCTCCACCGTCGACTCCATTCTCTACGTATCGCTCACCGAACAAAGTCCATAAACGTCGTCTTCTTAGCGTTTTGTGATAAAATTCAGCTAAAATCCCCGGCGTTTCCCTCAGAAACCTGCAAATCAGAGAGAGATGAATAGCCATGGGAACGAGGGAGAGGGGGAGAGGAAACCCTAGAGAGATAAAGAGAGGCGTAGAGAGAGAGACGTTTAGATTTATGAGAATACGAAATTTTAATCGGTTAAATATATACCTTTTTGGCGGGTAATTGGAAGGAGAAGAGAGAGAGAAAGAGGCTTGTGATGTGTATTTGTGTAATGTTTGTAAGTAGTAGTGGCG
>CM042187.1:44178950-44221916 GCA_023539305.1 Ilex asprella
CCAACTAAAACCCCCAACTCCAAAACTCTCCCTTACGACCACCATATGAACATCCACGATCTCCCCATCCCTTCGACCACCCATCACTAACATTTTTGTCCACCCCAACTTATCTCTAGAACCAAAACCACTACCTCAAACTTACATTATACCCACTTTTTAATCAAATCAAACATTAACCCAAGCGACTTACACCTCCTAGCACGTTAAAATATTAAAATCAAGTAAGTTGTGTGAATACAAACTTAAAGGTAGATAGACTGATACAAATAGAGAGAAAAAACTCTAGGGAAGAAAGATAGTGTGTGTGTGTGTGCAAGCAATGAAGATGATACGATGATGAAGAAAAATAGAAGCGTCACAATAGATAATTACTTTTTTCGATAGGTTGTGTATGAGTAAGGAAAAAGTAGTTGTTGTTAGTTAATTTTTTGCTAACACAATAGATTAGTCTTATTATAATTTGATAAACAATGAAAATTCACCATTTAATTATTAACATAATTTGATAGGGGTGTCAATGTAATTCTAAAAACCACGAGGGTATCTTGAAAATTAGTCCAAACCATAAGGGGTATCATTGTAATTATCCCATTCAAATCAAAACCCCAATCTAAAAAAAAAATTGGATTTTTGTAGATGGGTAATAGGATTTAATTATGTACAAGTAATTCGGATAAAACTATTTGTAGAGATGTCTTTTTTATTTATGAATGTCAAATATATCCACGCGTAAATACTAACCAACACAATCTCATGGGTTTGAAAACAACCAAAACTCAAGCATCGTTTCCATTAAATTCAGCCACTGAGAGATCACACAAAAATAAAATGTTTGAAATTCAAATAAAAAATACCATAAAATTCATGAAATTTCAACCAAATCAAAAAAACAAACAACCGAAAATTGTGAGGATAATTTTTTTTAAATGTAATCTTCAAAAATTCAAACCCCCTCCCCCAAAAAAAAAACAGGCAATTAGGAAAAGATTTAAAATTCAAAAAATATTCTCCATCGATTTCATCATCTCGAAAAAAGAGAGTTTTGAAGAAACATGTTCATATTCTACAACGATAAATGTATGATTTCAAGAATACAGTGCATATCACAGTGAAATTATTTTGTTTATCACACACTAGACACAATTTTATTTGTCACATTGTGACAAATAATGTGCATTTACATTGTCTGATTACTTTGTAAACTAAATGATATGCTTGACACATTGTAATGTCACAACGTGACATACAAATAATGAGTTGGGTGTACCCAATAATACTTTTCACACTGTAACAAATATTGTGTCATAGTGTAACAATATATTGGACAATAACGGAAGGCACACCACTGATTAACAACCACCACTAATTCACATTAAAAAATTAAAAATTGGTCATATTTTGCATCAAATATGAAATAAAAAGATTATTAACAATATATTTTACCCATTTTAAAAATAAAAAATAGTGTTAACAAATTGTTGAAGTAAAAGAAAAAATCAACTTGTGGGTGGAAACAGCAAAATGTTAAAAAAGATGGACTATATAATCTACGAGGGAAAACCGTAAACGTTGAAGTAGAACACAAACACCAAATGTTGGAGTAGAAAAGTTAAAATATAAGAAGTTTAAGAAAATGAGCACCAGACGTTGACCCATAATCAAATGATATACATTTAAAATTCAAAAAAATAAAGATCTTTTAAAATAAGAAAACTGTTGATTTAATAAAACAAATTCCATAGAAAAAAAAAACTAATCAACTAAACAATCGATGAATTATGAAAAGGGTATTTTAGTAAAGGAAAAATTAAAAAAATTGTCATTGTGCATTCAGACAAAATACATTTCCAAATAATATTATGTATCTACAATACATTTTTAGCAAAAAAAAAAATCACAAATAAATAATTTATGTAGTACCTATCCACAATTTTCCGAAAAAAACTAAAGATTTAAACTAAAACTCAATAACTTTTCATTAGTAGAATTTGAAGGGAATTACGAATGACCAACTTTTCATAATCCATAATTCTTTCAATATTATTGTCATTGATTTAGTTATGAGTATCAGTATTGATTGATACACACTACTTATTATAAATTGTGATATATGAAACCAACAAACAGTATCAACATTTTTTGTCTAAATAACATTTTTTCTAGATATAATACAGGTAAACACAACGAACTTGATCGTATTACCCCTTAAATAGAAATTACATACACAATGGTGGGAATCTACTACCCTCATTTTGTTTCAATAGAAATGCCCATTAATATCACACCATCTGCAAAAATATTGATACCACGTCTTTTTTACTTAAATATTCTATTTAAAAATTATATTTGTGAAATATCTACCTAAATTTTTATTTAAAATAATGTAATTATATTTACTTTTGGTGGCTTTTGGTTTAACTCTTTTGTACTAAAGTGATACAAAACCAACAAACATAAACAAAGGTCATTTTTGTTCATTATGTTAGATGTAGACTTCTTCTAATACACTTACGCTTTCTGTGTGGAGGGCCTCACTTGAACTCATGGCGATGTGCTGTCATTAAGTAAAATTACATTATATATGTTGAGGGTATTAAAGCAAAATTACATTATATATGTGGTGAGTCTCACTTTGAACTCATGGCGATGAGCTGTCACTAAGTAAAATTACATTATATTGATTGTCCTGTCTGAATAATTGTTCGCACGGGACAATTAGATCCGATAATTGTTTGTATTGAATTTATATTTTTGTTATACATTGATAGATCATTATTTCAATGAATAATTAATGATTATACCTTGAAATACAAGAGAAGAAAACAAATACAAAGGGTGAAGAGAATCCCAAACTCAGAATAGAACCCCCATTGAGAGGAGCATAAAAAATCAAGTCATGTATTTGACAAAGATTAATCTCGTCTTATTAATTAATAAAATTACTGATGACCAACTAATAGAGCTATGGGTGGTCAACTAGGCTAAGCCCAACTAGTTTGTCCACAATCCACATGATTTCGTGTGTCATATTTGAATTAAAATCGAATTGAATCGATCCAAGGAGGCCTTGCACCCAAAGTTTGGTCAAGTAGGATCAAAATTCCTTCAAATACATATTCACTCTATTTTCCTCTTGTATTAATCACCAACTTTGTATTAACGAAGAACCCATTTATATACATTTGGTCCTATTTGTATTCACCATACTTTATCAAGAGAGAGAAAATATATATATTAGAGAGAATCTTACCCCAGTCAAGTGCGCTACGAGACTGATTTCCCATTCATACTGGCAATTAGCAAGTAATAATTTCTCCATTTTTTTTCTCCAAAAATTGGTAAGTTAATACAACCTTCAACTTGCATTTACAACTTGGGTGTTACAACTAACAACAATGTCCAATATGTATACAGATTCTATATGACATCAACACCATTATTTCACATGTATGAAGCAACTATAAAACTTAATCTCAATGTATATACCTACCAATGTATTGGAACAACTAGATCCTAACACAATTGTCCCAACAATATGTGGTTGTAGTTACAAATGGATAATAGACATTGTTCTGTTAATAGCTCCAACATCACTGCAAATCACAATCCTTGAACCAATGGTGAGGATTTGAGCATTTTGAAGGGTGTACCCATACAAAACTGGCAAAGGATATCCTCTCCAGAGTTGTAAATTCACGTACGGGAAGATGATGGTTTTCAAGAGAGTTAACATTACTGTCTGCAAACATTATTAAACCTGTGTGAATGTTTATGATCAATGAAATTAGAACATAGCAATTCAGCAAAACAGAGATCAAAATCAGATCGATAGTAACATAACTATCACATTTGTTAGTATAATTGGCATGAGTAATGAAATGAACATCATCAACATACAAGGAAAACAGAAGTGCAAAATAATGCATTGGGTGAAATAGGAAAAAAAAATTGAATGATCCAATTAATCAACTCATTAATGTAAAACTGCTCAAAGTGTATGGTATATATAGTGAGCAACCAAGACCAAGAGAGCCGTCACAGATTCCACTTTTACAGCTGGTTTAGTCAGAAGGGGCAACTCAGCAAAGTTGCACCCTTGCTGCTATCGAAGTACGCATCATGGTTGCTTCAGAAATTCATTCTTAGATCACGTAGTGACAAGTTGGGGAAGTACAACTAAACAAATGGGCCAAGAATATAGAAAGTAAACCTTACTTCGGTAAGCAGAAAAAATGAGAAACAAATCGTTTTAGATATTTTACACAATGCTATCAAACATATTCCAAGTAATAAAAATCAAAGACATATCAGGATGGGACTCAAGGTTCAGCCCTGTGAGCTTGCAAACTCAAAGAAGCCAATGTCAAGTTTTTCTAAGACAATCAGGATATGATGTTCAAAATCAAGTTTAATCTTCTGTTCAGAATAGTTAACGTTAAATCCTCACATTATGACGTACATTGTTGGAGTGATATACCTGAATTAAACGCACGTGCAATTTACCAATCTTGCTCCACTTCAAAGATATAGAAAAGTCGTCCAATTTAACACTACCAGTTAGAGCATTCCTCGAGATTTCTGGAGAAGCTGAAGCACTAATCACCTGCGTCAAACAATTACTACTCATCACATCCAACTCTCCACGAATTAAGGTTTCAAAGAGAAACCAGAAAGATGAAAGAGACCATGGGGTGTTGCAAAAGTCTCTCTCTGGAACAACTAATGTTTTTTCAAATCATGACTCTATACTAGGTAACTAGACTCCAGACTCTAGACTATAGATAATTAGTCATGCCTAAAGATGACCAATTATATGAGCTAGATATAACTGTCGAATCTAATCTGAGCTTCATAATCCATGTAATGATCTAACATGACATTTAAATGAGTATGAAAAAACTTCTTGTGCTTACAAAAACAAGTGGTTCATTTGGGTCATATTACATAAAGACAAAACCCATAACCAAATGCACAGAAATCCATAAAATATTCATCATTGATTTCATAGGATAACACGCAATAGATTGATAGAGGTCACCATAAAGTCAATTGATTAGGCATGCAAGGCCCTCCCAGAAAATCTACAACTAGGATCAATGTCAAAGTAAACGAGGTGAATACTCATTGTTATTTAATGACGGAACCCCTAGTCCTCTTTTTCTCCAACACTAAGATTTATTTGGACATTTTTGTGAAGCAAACAAATCATGATGGTCATCTTTAATAGTAGTAATGTAAAGCTTTGTCTCGATAAGTCTAGACTCATGCAAACATCATTGGAAGAGATATCGGAGAAGGCTTCTTTTACATGGAGTGCTAAATTTCAAGTTCAAGGATTCGGATAATTGCTCTGCTAGACGACATGAGGGATACCCATCAACCACTAATCACAAACCAATTTGGTAGCAATGTTTATTTATTCTTCCAAATATACGAAGTGATGCACATTATCATGCTGTATGTCTAAAATAGAATCGCATCCAAAGTTCTTTTGGATTCATAAATTGTTTTGCATATATAATATTCAATTTTGTGTAAACTGGAAGGGACTTCTTAATCCCATGAAAAACTGTCCTCTCTCTCTCCACCTCTTTCCTTACCAGCTTGCATGTCATGCAGTCATCACTATTAGATTTACAGGCAAAAACTTAGTGCTATTCAACTTTTAGTCATTATTTCTTTTTTTTTTTTGGGTGGGGAGGGGGAAAGGTAAATTCAAGCATTAGTTTCACTATTTACCATTCGATGAAGCCAACGATCCGTGCACTCGAAGAACCACCAAAAAACGAATGGGGACAAAAGAAAATAAGTTGTGAAGTAGATAGTTCATTGAGGTTATAGCTTAAACATTATGCATGTTCCAATCAAACTTACCAGTGAAATGCACACAACTGGAATTACATCACCGGCATCCAAAACATCAAGTGTCACATCTGAGTAAACTGTAGCATGAATACCCTCATTTTCAACTTTTGTAATTGGTGGAGAAGATACAGAAATATTCAGCTTCATGTCATCATTTGGGTATAGCTTGTAAAGTTGAGGGACAACATATCTCCATCTAGCAGTGTTCAACAGGGCCTGATCCGGTATTTTGTCAACAATCCAGTGCATCAACTCTGCCTGAAACATAGACCAAAGTATTAACATGACAATCAACATGCAGTTCAGTTCAGTCTCAGATGTAGATATTAAAGTGCAACTTGAGCAAGGCCAAGGAGAAAATAAGCCCGTCTGAGCTGTGAAGTTATGGACTTAAACGAGCATGAGCTGTAAAGTTATGGACTTAAACGAGCAAAATAAGATTAGGTAGCTTGAACTGTGATACTAAGTTTTTCTTTCCTGATAAATAGACCAATTATACTACATGAAAAAGATCAATTTTTAATAAAAAACGATATGAAACATGCACATATGGGTTACAGAATAACATAATAGGTACTCATTAGGAGAGTGCTCAATGTTTGTCAATGTACTGAAGTATAACAACTTACATTAAAATAAACTAACAATGCTGAGTTGAGAACATTTTCGTGCAATGAAATCCCAATCATATTATCTGGATCCTTGGAGGAAATTGAAGCTCGTAAATTTTTACGGCGATGGTTGGAAGCTACGATTTCACCTTTTGCGCTGAATAAACCATTAATCTCAAAGTCAACAGAAGAATTACTCAACACAGGGTCATTCACGAAAGTAACATTTAAAGCAGAAACATTATCTATTGGGACTTCTTTTGGAAGAGATTGCAATGCAGAATCAAGCTTCAAAACTCCCTCTCTAATTTTCTTGGAAACAGCATCTTCCACTGCAGAAGCTATATTCCCTTCAAAAGCATCTAACAAACTGGAAAAGGAGTGAAACAAAAACATCAGAATTCATTTCTTTAACTAATAGCACATGTACAAGTCATGGCATGCAAAAGCAAGCATTGCCAGAGGGAAATCTCCCAGAAACATTAAAGAGGTGTGTGCAAGTGACACCCTCTCGCAGTTCCCAGATGGAAATACATGCATTTTCCCCGTTGGAATTGGGGGATGATAAGTCGATAACACAGGGATAGGGTGATCTCCAACCCCACATACAGTATGTGGCATACTTGCAAGCATAGCTGATCAAACAAAACAGCATCCCTCTAGCTGAATGGAGAAGGTTTTGCAACACTAAACATTGAGCCTTACTGTCTATACCTAAAAGAGGGTTAAAGTGGAAATATAAATGTAATTACATATCGGGTGATACAGAGAATCAGAGATGCATCTAAAGTAAGATGTTAAGGATCAGCTTATGATTTGACACTGCAACATCACAACATGTCTTTGCTAAATGGATACACAACACCCATGCTTGAGCTCCTAGGGCAACCGCTCAAGTGCAAATACTCAATAAGAAAAACTTCTTGTTCCTATGATACCTTGACATCTCTACTCATCAAAGAAAATTGATACCATGACATCTAAATGATTGATGGGAATTTCCAAACCAATAAAGTGATTACCAAATTGACATCCAATACAATCACTGAATTCCACAAGACAGTTTCCTGTGAAAGTTAAGGGAGTCCAATTCCATTTATTTTGGATTACGAACGTGTTCTGATCAAAGTCCGGAGAAGGTGACTAATCCGAATATAGGAACATTGTAAGAACTTTACTGCTCATCTTGGCAGTCTTAAGAGATTTCGAGTTCATGAGAGAGAGAGAGAGAGTCTTAATACTATTTAGTATCTACAAATGAAAGGAGAGAAATATTCCCCAAACAAAGTAATATTATACAAGAGGATACCCTTGATATAGCCAAGATGCTCCACCTTTCAACTTTATAGATATATCTCTCACGTAACATCCACATTCCAGTAGAGTGAGATTAAGAGTTCCTCGCTGGTTCTTCAAATCTAGAGTAAGCCCAACATCCAAACCTTCAACCTTATAAGAAATAGTTCTCATCAATTCTGTTTTGTCCAACATAAAAAACAGAAAATCTAGAAGATGTTCGAATAACCTCACAAAACACAAAAAAAAAAAAAAAAAGAACATCTAGAAGAGTTTATATAAAACCCTGCATGCAATCAAGCAATGACATTAGAAATATGCACCAAAAGTGTAATTGAAGTTTGCATACACAGGAGAAATACTTTAAAATTGATCGAATCTTTTTAATGGCCCATTCCACAGCCATATGTTCCTGGTTTTACCACAACAGGCTTTAATTAAGTCTTCTATCAACTGTTAGATTCTTTCTTACATAGATAAATTCCTGATGGTCCCTACCAATGCCTTGTGACTTTGGAAGACACATGGCTTATGCTTGATTATAGTTTTATCTATTAACAGGTCTCAAACTAACTAGTAATAAAAGTTTACGTAAGATTCATTAACTACTTAGGGAACCAGTTACATGGTGTAGTTTGAGGGGTAGACTGGATAGAGATGTAAACTTCGATATATTTTGCAAAAGGTGGCTGCATTTAGACTAGATCCTGCATCCTCATGCTTGGCAGCTGGAGTATTTTATCATCACATCAGGAAATGACCACTTAGGTAACTATGGCCCAAGTTAAAATCCTGGATGATATATCCGCTTGTTAGGCAAAAAGATTGAGATAGATATTTACGGGTAGAAACAGAGATGTCTCTGCAACATAACTACATGCGCAAACATTAGTGAACCACTTCATTCATAAAATTAATTTTCAATGTTTTCTACACCAACATGTTGAATGACTCCATTCTGATCTCATTACGACTAGGATAAATCCAATTCTATCCAAATAGGTAAACGATTCTAAAAGAGACCATTGCTGATTCTCATTGAATGCTAGCTAATGATACTTAAGGATCTATGCACTCAGAAAATATTCTGTTTTCCAGATTAAAAAAGCAGTGATGAGAGTGTCCCCCGCCAGGAGCCATTGAGACATCAACTCCTAGGCCATGGGCTTTTGTTGATCCCCACTGAATTTGCCCATAAAAGTATGGCAACTGAAATTTATAACATGTAAAGCAGAATCACAAGTGTCTTCAGTTACTCAATATTAACGTGTAAAGCAGCTACAGACAATTTTTCGAAGAAAACTAGCTAGATATTCTACCTTTCTAACTATAAAATGGTACATGCTTCAAAAAATTCCTTCCCAGACAGGTATTTCACAAGTTAAAAAATGGTAAAACGAAAGTGAGATGCCTTGGTCTATACCTTAACAGAGGCAACCCCTTTATCAGAAATAGAAATTGGAACAAATCCAGTGCTGTATGAATACCACCAATCCATGCTCAGATTAGCAGTGGCAACAGATGCAACAATGGCTATACCCGTGTCTCCAGGTTTAGCAGCTGAAGAAGATACATTGACTCGATAGATAATGATATTCGAAAGAAAAATATGAACCTTACCAATAACGGGGATTTTGAGAGACTTTTCTATTTGGGGCAACTGAAGTGGAGTTAACGAAGAAACTGGGTCGTTGATTAGCAAATCTTTGACAAAATCAAGACCCTTGTTGGATATATTTATTGATATGAACCCTTCTTCAGTGGATTGAACATAGGAAATTGAAGAGCTGAATAATGAGCATAACAATATGAAAAAAACAGTAGACGCCATTATATTTGAGAACAAATCCAGATCAAAGAGATGATCAGATTACAAACCCAGAGCACGGGAGCTCTGGTTTGTCACAGATACAATGAATCTGACCTGGGAGGATTTCGATTTCCGGATATACCTGGAAAACCAATTGCTCGAAGGAACAGCCAACTTGAGAACATGGTTTTGCTTGCTTTATGCTTTACTATAAAGTGTTCTTACAAGTTGCAACTCTTGTTCTGTTGAAACTCTAACTTAACATGTGGGTAACTGCTTGGAATTATATAGTTTTGGCCTTTTATTCGTTACTCTAGATTGCCAGTTGGAAGGACATTCACAAGTTTTCTAGCTGACTTTGTTATCCTCCAAAACCAAGCGCACAAGAATAGCGTAATTACTACTTATCACCCTCTTTTACGTCCTTCTTTCCCTCTTCAGTAATTTGTGTGCCCTTTATCATTCCTTTGTTGCGCAGATAGTACCGAAATGGTTCGATTTTTGCCACACGGATATGCAATAAACCAGTATTCCAATCACAAAAAGAAAAATATTAGTGGAATTCCTTTATAGTTCTTGAATTTATATGACAGCTTTCATGATTTCATCAACGATAAATGCAGAATCTACTCAAAAAATACAAGCGATTTTTGATTTCTCTGTTTTGAAACAATATTTAAAACCAAAATTAGATGGTTTGGAGTATACCTGGACAGAGGCAGACCCTTTATCCGAAACAGCAATCGGAATCAACCAAGTGCTGTAGGTATACTTCCAGTCCATGCTCAGATTCGCTGTGGCACCAGAAGCAACTATGGCTATTCCTGTATCTCCAGGTTTAACGATTGAAGAAGAGACATTCACCCTATATATAGTGATGTTCGAAAGAACCATACGAACCTTACCCACCACTGGAATTTGAACAGACTTTTCAATTTGTGGAAGCTGAAGTGGAATTAAAGAAGTCACAACTCCGTTTATTAGCAAATCTTTCACAAAATCAAGACCCTTATCGGATATGTTTATGGAGACGAAGCCTTCTTCAGTGGATTGCACTTGGGTGTACGAAAAAATTAATAGCAGAAATAATATTCTGAAGACAATAGTTTTTGCCATGAAGTTTTTGAACAAACCCATATGAGGAAGACTGTTTGATTAGGTTGGGGTACAAACCACCGAAGCTCAGAGATGTTGTTTTGCCATGAAATTTGAGAACAGACCCAGTTGAGGAAGATTGTTAGTTATAGGTTGAAGTGTTGACCATTGAAGGTCGGAGAAGAATATGTCAAACAAAGAAGTGAGTGTTGTTATCTGTTGCTATTGACTTGTAGAGGAAACTTGAAAGCAGCTTGCGGGCAATTACTACAGTTTATGTGCAAGTTCAGTTTTGGAGTTTTCTCCATTATTTTGCAGGGGGCACGGAACCTTATATTATTACAATCACTTCTAAAAAAGAAATCTTTCCTTTTTAACAGTAACTTCAAGGAGAGTGACGTCAGCAATAGCAACTCCATAATTATTAAAACGTCATCTTAAATTTAAAATTTTTTTACTCCAACGAAAATCACATCAAAGGTTGAATAATAATATCAAAACTTTTAGAGAGACAATTTTAGCAACTCTCCAAAGAAAAAGAGAGAACTTGCAAAGAATATTAAATATTAAGTTTAATTAATTTTTTAATAAAAAATATTAAAACGATATATTATTTTGACACCTGTCATTAAAATAAATTTATAATTCAGAGATATCAAAACACTGTTTAAAATTACAAATAAGTAATCTGACACTCCTAAAATAGTATCTCCCTTTAGAGTTGTTCTAAGTGTTAATCACATAAAAGTCAAAATCGATCTTGTACCACTTATTATTAAATCACTAGTTTGGGTGGTTATTTTGATTTAATTAATTAAAAATTATTTGATGTAATTAATTTTAAAAGTAAGGGTAAAACAAGGATTCGTGGCTAGTAGACCATAAATTATATAGTTTTTAGATTTCATTCACCTATTAAAACCTTTATTTTTTTTAAAGCAAGTCATTAGAACTGTACGGGGTAAGTTCTTATTAAGTAGCCCCCCATGGAAGGATTCCGATTAACTTGGCCCTATAGCACCAGTAGCCTTTACCTTTCTTCTTAGCATTGGGAGTTTGTCCCACACCGAAAGAGAGTCATCTCTCCCACCTCTATATAAGTGAACACTTCATAGAAATGAATACTCATCAGCCGAGTAAGAACTTACGCCTTACAAGATCCATATTTTATATCAACTAAAAACTCCAATTTTTTTGAAGTCACAATATACACCTTCCAGCTAATTCCGTTAAAATTTTATAAGGACAATGGCATGTGAGCATCTCCTCTGCCATTTTATGAGGTTTGGATTTGTTTTATCAAACCCTCTCAAATTTAATTTTTTTTTAGTGTATGGAATTTGGGAATGACAATGAACCGAAATGAGGGCAGAAGAAATAGTCTCCATTCTCGTACCTGCTTCAAAAATATTCATCCACCCTATTTTGTCCTTGACTATAAAAATTAATTTTTATAATTTCAAAAAAAATGTAAAACCTAACATATGTATTTACAAAAAGAATAAAAACTCATTATATAACAAATTGATCAAACATAAAAACTCACAAAAATAATATGTATAACAAATGTGTATATGTAACATATAAAATAATTAAGTGAGTTTATATATATATATATATATATATATATATTATGGGTTTAGCGGGACAAGGCAGAGGAAAAAAGAAAATGAGTTTCAGTCCATCTCTGCATTTATCCCTACACAAGTTTATATGATTATCCACATATACATTTACCATCCAATACGTATAGTTCATTCCCAATCCAAATAAGACAAGTTTAGACAAATACTCATTTTCTCCCAATCCACTATCATTCCTAATACGATTCACGCACAACATTTTCAATCTCTTGTTTGGTGAGTATAATACCCATGTGTAGGATCTATAGACTAATCACAATTATTCCAATTCATACTCATTTTTGTTTAAGTACACTTTTTTTGGGTCAACTTATAAATTTCTTATTTAGTAGATAAGATATTTCATTAAAAATAAAAAAATTATTTGGCGTAACTATCTTGAATTGACATATATAAAACCCACCCCTGTGGATTTACTAAAACCCATATATGTGGGTTTAATCCTCCAAGCCAACTACGGGCCGAAGTATAATCCGGAGCTTAAGAATTTAACCAAACATATATTTTATGGAGATATTAAACCTTTCTCCTTATACCCATCATACCAAACTCCCCATAACCCATCAAACAAACAGATCGAGCCCCACAAATCCTTCATACGAATCAAATGAAGATGATGGAATAAACATTGGGCTTGATTTAGTCAGGGTAATAGTAGGAAAAATCTACAATACCGATATCAGTACTATACGCCTTTGTCCATCATATTTATTTGCTTCATATGAACTTTACATTAGGAAATTTCATATTCGCCTTCATTTCCAGTAAATTGACAGTTTGACCCCTGCAATAATTTTATAAGAAAACTGGGGCTTGCTATCTAAAAAAAGGTAAGCAGGTTCATGGATCCCAGTTTCATAGCAGACACCAATGCCCCATTGCAGATGTTTTCGGTTCAACTTTCGTTGCAACTACTCCCAAATATGGCAGCCAAAGTTTCCTTTAATATGGATAGTTCTGTTTGAATGTTCATTGGCACATGGCATATCATGTAACACACACTACATGAAATATCCAAAGCTGAAGAAATAATTGATGGAAAAAACAACCCAGCGAAGCGAAAACGAATAGAGAACCCAAGATTACCGTTTCACTGGCCACCAAGGAGCCACCGGCTCAGTAATTCCACCAATTGATTCCCGTGGTATCATGTGATATCATCTTCATTATGCGAGTAAAGAATCATCTCGGCGATCAGTCCAAGCATATCAAACGTAAATGGTAAATATTCACAAGTCTGCTCTCATAAAAAATAATCTGGTGGCGGTTTTTTGGCAGGGGCCCCTCTTGATTCCTGCATTTCATTTTCAACACAATATTCAAAGAACCACATAAACTAATCAATAAGGGAGCTGTACATGCTAAATCAGAAATGCAGCATGAAATATTTTGCCTCTCCCATTACTGGCCAATTGCTACAAGGTTGAAGCATAATTTGGTATGTAAAATGTCGTTGCAATAGTTCCAGACAAAATATTGGAGCACATAAATGTAGAGTGTTAACATCCTAAGGTAGAAGCAGCATAGATCACACACATGTAGTTGCCAAACTAATCCTTCCAGGAGCATTCCGGGCGATACATTACTTATTTTTAGACAATAGCCCGTGCAATTTTCTCTTCCTTCAAAAAAAGTGTAGACCCCCTCCCCCCCCCCCCAAAAAAAAAAAAAACCTCTGCGAGTGTGAATTGCTTAAAATAACAGCCGGCCAATATATGCTGAAATTAATGTTTCAAGTAATATTGCTTACAATAACCCAAAAATGTAAACACACCCTATTTGCAATAAAGTACAAGCAAATAGGACTCACAGACCTGTGGAGCCGCTTCAAATACACGAAATTGCTTATTAAGATTCTCATCCAGCTCAAGAATTGCAGCTACATTCCCACATCTAGAACACATTGGAGGATTAAAAAGATTTCGACTTCCAGAAAAATCAAAAGACAACTATTTGAAACACTTAATTTACCTGTAGCAATAATTTGGAGCCGACCAAACAGTAACTATTTGGTTGTTGAACATCCATTTATTTCCTTCCATCACCAATTGATGGGCACGACATATATAGTCAATGTTATTTGAGTGGTTAAAAGATGTGACAACACTGCCACCAAATAGGAAACCAGCACCACGGGGACTCAGCCCCCAGCCATCAACAATATCTTCAGGATCTGACCACAAGAGGTCACACATGGCACCATCATGGGGCACTTCTTGCTTCCGATCAATTGTTCGAATCTGGCAAGGAGGCCATGTTAATTTCCTAAATAAGGCTTTCAGATAATGAATCAATGATCCATGGTGAATTCTCAGACCTGGTCCAATGTGGAAATGGCAGGAGAGAGACCACCATGAACAGAAAATATCTTGTTTTCAATGAGAGCCGACAAACTGTAGTGGATCACCATTGTAGAAAAAGTTAAGTTGAAAATAAGGCTCACATGTTTTGAAGTGCACCATGCATGTGCAAAATGAAAACAAAGGCACCTGCTGAATCAGCTGGTGTAAGTGTGCGTTAAAGAAATAATGGTTGAGCAAAAAGAACACATAGGAGAATAGATGCCCAACAAAAAACACAATACACACCAGGCTTGTCAACCTAAAAACTCTGAACTTCACACATCTATGAACTAATAATCTGATATTATCCAATGACATATGCAACAAGGAATATGCAAGAAATGGGCGAGTTCTTGTCAAGTTATAAGGTATCAATTTCACCAACATGCATGAGGCTGAAAATATTTCGCAGCCTACAAGAATCAACTGAAGTTGAGATCTAATTATTCAACCGATTACCATGGACAACATTCTTAAACTCTTGTGCTTTCAAGGTATGATGCAAGATTAGGCAACTTGGACAGTAATCATTTAGGCACTCATGCTCTCCAACAATCACTAGCATACAACCCAATTTGTACCCTACAGTTTCGAATCCTTTCATTAGACAGGTAGCCCTGTATTAATAGAAAATTCACAAACCTTAAGTAATCAAATATATCTGTGCAGTATCTCCACACATTCACGGAACCATACTTCCGTAGGCACTCATCATAGAATCCATAAACCTGAAAAGGGACAATGGCCAATAAGTTTGCCAGGCAATAAGAAAATTTGAAGTAGAAAATCAATAAGCAAGATTTAACCTGTGTAATTTGGCGGCTTTCATGGTTCCCTCTAATAAGAGTTATACGATCTGGATATCTCACCTATTGTACACAATCCGTCAGTTGAAATGTCCAATAAGAAAAGAAATCATGTAAGATAAAAATCTCAACTTGAACACCATTTTAGACTAGACTATGCAAAAGCTATATTCGCTATGTAGGTATGGACAAAGCAGAATGATTTGGTTATGCAGACCCTCCATCTCAGCGGAATATTTGCAGCATACCTATTTAATACCGTAAAATGAGTCAGACAGGTTTGAACAATGTTCATTCAGTCAAGCAACATTCTTCTTGCAAAGCTGAGGTAGAAGCTCTTTCTAACTAAGGAAGACTGGGGATCTTGGAACACACAACAGAATGAACATGATGCAATGTAAAAGAATACAGATCCAATGTAACAGTAGAATAAGAATGAATGGGAAGCAGCGATGAATAGTTTTTTGGATTCAATATTCACAATGCCTAGAACAAAGGCCAGACATCAAGGAACTCAATATTCTACCAATTAGTACTTATTTGGCTAGTTGTAAATAGCCCCCAGCCTATGAAAAAAGGGTTATCCCAGACCCACACTGAGGTATTGACGGAGAATCCTTTAAACACACAAAACTATGTTGTTTGTCACATTCCATTTCTTTTCTTTTCTCCATTTTTTTACCCCTTTTGGGTGGTTGCTACCACATATGATATGAGGTTGCTTGAGCCTTGAATGGCTAAGGAACATGAATGGGTTGAACATTCTCTCAGCTCTGTTCTCTTAGATAGCATGTCGTAAAACAACGTGAGAACTGCAAGAGAAACTTTGTACACAATGGCAGAATTACAACCATACTCAAAGATGAAAACTTAAGAAACAGAAACAATCAAGCAATTAATTGGTCACTTATTAGATGAGCCCTATCTCACTCAAGCAGATTTTATTCTATCCCAAAGAGAAGAGGGGCAGGGAGTGGAAAAATATTACCTTCAGGGCAAGTAGAAGCAGAAATGTCTCGACTGAGTAAAATCCTCGGTCAACAAAATCTCCAAGAAATAAATAATTAGTCTTAGGACAATCACCTCCTACTTTGAAAAGTTCTTTCATGTCATAAAACTGCCCATGGATGTCCCCACATATCTACGCAAGAAAATTAGGAAGATAAACTAATGAGCCAGAATGGAGATGAGATTCAATTTGGAATGTCAATAAAGTATAATATTGATTAAGTCAAAATTTCTTACAAAACAGGTGTATTCATGAAGGAAAAAGTGATGCCAAGATTTTCAATGCATGCAAAGCTTGCTCAACAAGAGCTATCAGAGAGAGAAAGGGAAGGAGGAGGAGGAATCCTTAGAATCTCAAAAACCAAATAGAATCGTTCCCTCAAACAACAGCAAGTCCTTGTTTTTCGACCAGCAATCTGAAAGTCATTTACAATTTAATTAGATTAAAATTGGCCTCTTATGTGCCACATCTGGGGAAATTCCAAAGTTCACCATAACAATCCAGACACAGTCAGATGATGGTAAAATGGTATTTCCCAGAGATGACCACATATTGGAAATAGGTTCTCTAATATCAAACACATTAAATTATCCTACATTGCAGGAGCAACATTTTGACGGTTATATCCCGTTCAAAAGCACATCTCATGAGTCACTGTAGAGTGACTTTCACTTTGGAACTTTCATGCCTTGTTTCTTCCCCCCCCCCCTTTTTTTTGGGTATTCTTCTCTCTTTTTTTTTTCATTAAGCCATAATGAAGCCCCAAAGTGAAGAGCATTTTGATGTATAGGACCTGAAATTTTAGGGATTTATGACTTCTTCCTATTAAGTGTCAGTTACTGCACCTTTGCTGAAAACTTATGATAATTAATAGAGTTTGGCCTATGGCTACATTGTTCCTTTAACAACTTTTGGGTCTGCTGATAAACTTAAACTTTAATACAACTCGACGTATTTTTGTGGCATCTCCCTCCTAGCTATGTCATCCCGCATTCTCTAGAATTGTGTTCAACATAGCTTTAAAACTTAAAATGCCCATATGGCAACAGGAAAATGACTATGTACCAACATTATGTCAATTATTCAATTTTACTCCCTCCAGACAATGAGATCCCACCACATTAAAAATTACTTTCTGCATCTACACTTCCCAATTGGTAGCTTCAAATTCAATATGAAAAACAAACAAGATGTGGTTGGGATAGGGACACATGGAGAACTTAAAGATTATAATTTTATACATGTGTAATTAAAATCCAAAAACAACTCCACTGGTCAGAAACCGTCAATCAACTAACCAACCAACCAAATTAAGACTTATGTCCCAATCATTTGGGTCGACTATATGAGTCCTACTTCGTCATTCATTTCGATCATCGCTATACACTCATTTAAGTAATATTTTTATATCTTTTTTCATTATTTAGTTCGATGTTAATTTAAGTCTATCCCTACTCCTAATACCATTAAAATAAATTATATCACTTTTTCTAACCAATGCCTCTCTCGGGCTCCGTTCAACATAACCAAACCCTCAATCATTGGTCCTTAAAGCCAGATCGATTCCAAGGCCCCCCAAATTTACAGAAATCAGACCCTTGAACATCAGAGCACAGAGAACCAAACTATACAGAAACTGATATGTGCTAAAAATGGAAAAGACTTGCATAACTAAAACAGAACCAATAAGATCCAAGAGCAATAACAAACATATGGTAAGAATATAAGGGAATTGTATCTATCAATGACGACTAACAGTGACTGGTGCGTCAACCCTTTGAACGTTGCTCTCTTCAACAAGAATTTCCATGGCATGATACAAAGAGCCTTGACTTCTGATTCCTTTAATGGCTCGCACCTCTTCAGCTGCTCTATCTGTCTGTCTAGGTCTGACATCTTCTCCCTCTCTTTCTCTCTCCTCCTCCTCTGTTGTCTCTTCTCGAACCCAAGAACAAACCGACGAAAAACAACAGATTTGAACTCTATCTGCTACTGTGTCTGGTTCACTTCCTTCATTCCTTTTGTGGGCTCTCCCCCGCGCTCTTCTTGTCCGTGGGGTTTTCGCGATTCTCGCTCCTGGCGCGTTAATTTTTGTATATTTTCATTCTCCCCCGTTATTTTTGTCTTATTTTATTGGTCAAATGACACTTTTTACCCCAAAGATCTTTGTATTCTCAATTTATACCTTAAAATTTGAAATTTCCACTTATACCTCCAATCAAACAAATTTTTTTACTAAAAACATTCTAAATTGAGTGTTATATGAATAATTATGTATAAAAATAAGATAATATGACAAATACCACAAAAAAATATTGTTTTATATAAAGCAACAATTTTTTTGGTGTTGTTTCATAAAAAAAAATTGAATGATGAATATTTTAATTCGTAATTTATTTAGTTTTTACTTAAATTTTAATACGAAATTAAATAAAACAATTTGATATTAAGTATACCAAGTTGGAGTCTGAAAAATAAATAATTTATCCTTCCACATTTTTATTTTAAAATTATTTGTTCATTATGCATTAATCTAATAAGCATAGCACTAAAATAATTCATAACATAAATTATAATTATTATTATTACATTGTAGAATATAATTAATAAACATTATATTAAAATTAATTCAAGTTAAATTTATTAATAAAAATTTTGCAATTGTCAATCATTTTGAAATTTACAATTAGGATACGAACAAGAGTGCAAATGCCTTGTAATTTGTTCATGCAAGTTAAGTATAAAATTTTAATCAGTTGGTATCCTTCCGCTTCCAACTTTTAAAATTGTTATATTATTCAATTTTAAACATTAAAATGAAGTTGTCAAACAACTCATTAGTCATCCTAATAGATAACGTAAGTAATAATATCAACGAGTTCTAAACTTAAACGTCCTAAATTATAATTTTAATAATGTGTTAGGACTAGAGCATAAAAAATTTATCTCTCATGAGTAGTCTAATCATGGTATGAATGAGCTGTTTTTGACAAGATCAAGAAGATTAGTCAATGTTAGGGATGACAGTGGACCGGGTAAAAATAAATATTCGTCCAAATCTGTCTCATTTGAACCGAGAATGAACTATACGTGTTGGATGGTGAATGTATATAAGAATATCCGTATAAACCTAAGTGGGTATGAAGCCAGAGATGGACTAACACTTATCCCCCACCCCCGCCTTCGCTTCGCTTTACCCGTTATTATTACTATTATTTTATATATATACATGTTGACGTGAATACAAATTTACATATTATTGAATTATTTTTTCTTTTGAAAATTGTTTTGTTTTTGTTTTTTTATGGTTTTGACTTGTAAAAATGTAAATCTTTGTATTTTTATATATTTTTATGTTGGATTATGTTGTGTTGCATTATATTTTGTTGGATTTATAATGGAGACAAAATTTTAATTATATTATGTTGGATTATATTGTAGACAATGTTTTAATTATATTATGTTATAAATGACAAACTTTTAATTATGTTATGATATTTTTTACTTATGTTGAATTATTTAGAATGTTAAATTTATGTAGAATTTTGGATTATGTTGGCTTAGACTTGGGCTTGGACAGGTAAGGTAGACGAGGGTGGGGGCGAAGGTGAAGGTGGATAAAAAGATTATAAATTTATCCACGGACGGAAATCAGGATTAAAACTATTCCCATTAACTAGAGTGGATCAGGAATAGATGGAGTTTTTTTAAGCGAATACGGGGATGAAGACTACACCCCTCGGTCTTCGCTTCGATCCACTGTCATCCCTGATCAATGTACTCATAAATTAGCTCGGACAACCGAAAAAAAAACTCCTTAATATTGGACTATACTTTGACTTTTTTATATAATTAAATGTATAATATAAAAATTAAAATTAAAAATTTAAGAATCTTTAAAAGTACAAAATATCATTCACCCTATTCCATTTTTGGTCATGTATGATGCATTATTCCTTTTGTATTTATTTTATTTTAATTGAATAAGAATTCAAATCAAAATTTATATTAACACTCCCATAGTTTATAAAAATTTTCAGAAGTTCTCTCGTAGTTTGAATTTGTCACACTTTTTTTCAGGATTTGTCAACCTATGTCTTGATTGTAGGACATCCAATTAGCAAGTTTCCCAAGAATAGAAATTAATCAGACAAAAGAACTAAATTCCGTTTTGAATTGGTCGAAACATCCGAAATATTTACGTTTTCAAATCATTGATCTAATATCAAAATTTGTATATATCGAGGTGTTTCGTTAAGTTTTGATATATGTTTCGGTAATTTTGATCAATATTTCAGAAATAAATTTTCTCTGTTTTCATATTGTTTTGGAAATATCTTTGAAACACTATCGAAATATTTTTATTTCCAAACTCACCAAAACTATGTACTGAAACAAAATTTTGATCTTTGATCAGACCTTAAAAATAAAAATAAAAACTAGAGCTTGTTTATATTCAAATATAAATTTGGATTAGAATTTGAATAAAGGTGGGAGATGTCCAATAGTTATTTAATATCCTTACGACGACGTTTAGTCACTTATAAATACGTACTTTTTCTTTGTGGGCCACATCTGTATTGTCTACTGCATATAATGAAGACGACGACAAGATCGGACAAACTCTGGTGGTTAGCGGTGGTGCCGTGTGTCTCCCCCAGCTGATATCCACCCAAAAAGCTAAAAAAAATCGATCATCAATTCCAATTCCAATCTCATTTCAGATCTTCGATTCAAAAATCAAACAGGTAAAAGGATCGTCCTTTGTCATCTTCAACATGATTTCATGTTAATTCCATCTTTTTAGGGATTATGCACCGCTTCCCTACTCAACACGTTGCGTATACACACCTACATATATATATGCACATGCTTCCATAATTCGAATTGTCATTGGGTAGAGTCATTGATGCCCTAATTTAAATTACAGAGAAATTTTATGCGATCCATGTGATTCAGCTGTGTTTCTGGTGATTTGAACTTGATTTTTGATATCCGGAAAGTAATTACTGATGGAATTGAAGAACACAGAGGACTGAATTTTTTGTCTATTCTTCATTTTACTTCTTGAAATAACTTAGATTTATCTTCTTCTTCAGCATGAGGTCTAGCTGCTAGTTTGATTTGTATAAATAGCTTATGATTTTCCTCTTCTTTCATAATGAGGGGATACCCATGAATTGTTGCTGAATTTTTATGCAATTTCATTGGAACAAAGAGAAGATGAAGAATATTGTTTTTTTTTCCCTGATAAGAGCTAGGAGAGTCGCATGGGATAAAGAGCTTGTATGGGCAACTATTCTACTGTGGTTCTGCTTCTGTTATGCTGAGTGCATTATGTACCTGTCGCTAATTCCAAGTTCACAGAAACCAGTAGAGCTGTGCTTGATTAGCTTACATCCGCATAACTTTTATTTTTGCGACCTAGCATTGTATATATGACATTCTATAATTAGTTCGGCTATTTAATGATTTGTTTTCTGTTATTCAGATCAATGGCGTCTTCCACAGATTCATGGATCAGGGAATATAATGAAGCGTTAAAACTTGCTGATGATATCACTGGCATGCTATCTGAAAGGAGTTCACTGCCTGCACCAGGGCCTGAAGCACAGCGTCATTCATCTGCCATACGGAGAAAAATTACAATCCTAGGAACTAGACTTGATAGCTTACAGTCACTTGTGTCAAAGCTTCCTGGCAAACAGCCTCTGTAAGTCTTTGTAGTGCAATTCCATTCTTTACACTTGAATATAGTAGGAGCAGTATAGATGAAGCATTTTAGGTATATTTTCATCTCCAGTATTCGCTTTTGCTTTTAAAGATGCATTTTTAGTGTGTTCTTGTATTTGTTGCTATATCTATATTTTGCATTTTGTCTGTTGTTGTATAATGGGTTTGGACTCTTGTGACCACATCACGAGCTATATTTCCGTTCTGTGTGAATTCCTTTCTCTCGACATTTTGGCTGGAGATATGTAATTTTACGCTGCTGCTGAGTTTTCTGCCCAAGTCCGTAATCTTGTACATACTTCTTTGTTCCTTTAAAAATGTTATTGCTATGCTCCTTTCTTCTTTAATAAACAAATATAGGTTGGGTTATTTTTGCATGGCCTTTTGAAAATGACTTTGGCTCCCACCTTCCTCAGATAAACTCTAGAGAAGGTTGTAAATTGATCTACTGTCTGCTGTGTATATCTTTTGTTGATAAAGACTTGCTGTGTATAACTTTTGTTGATAAAAACTAGGTTATTATATGGCATTATTTGTAATTCGTATATTGTGATTGTTGTTGCTGTTGTATTTGAATTCTTGTTGATGCTGCATCTTGTTGTACACAGGACAGAGAAAGAGATGAACCGTCGGAAGGACATGCTTTCAAATCTAAGATTGAAAGCAAACCAGATGGCCTCCACATTGAACATGTCAAACTTTGCCAATAGAGATAGCTTGCTTGGGCCAGAAATTAAACCAGTTGATGCTGTAAGCAGAACAACAGATTTGGATAACTATGGAATTGTTGGCCTGCAGCGACAAGTCATGAGAGGCAAGTTGTTGTAACTTATTCAGGAGCATCCTTACTTATTATGTTACTTAGGTTTTTTGCTTCATTGATCCTTTGTTTGTATGCTTTTGAAGCAGAGCAAGATGAGGGACTTGAGAAATTGGAGGAGACAGTGATAAGTACCAAACATATTGCATTGGCGGTGAATGAGGAACTTGACCTACACACTAGACTAATCGTACGTGTTTTTCCCTGTTGGTTTGTTTAGTTATATGCCTCTTTTCATCTTTAACTTTCTAAGTGAAAATTATTGAATTTACTAAATCATGACCTTTTTTTGCTTCTGTGCTTGCTCGGTATGCAGGATAACCTTGATCAACATGTGGATGTTACAGACTCCAGATTACAGGTGAAATCTTCTGTGTAGTTTACTTCTATGAGTATTGTGCAAACCCTTGTTGACAAAAAGTTATGGTGATGAACGAAAAGTGAAAACTCCCTGTAGGTGCCAATTTTGTGAACTCCATTTGGATAATTTTAACTGACTGGGTTGACTTTGAAAGAAAAAAGAAAAGAAAAGGTTTTAATAGAGAATCAATTCTAGTCTGGGTCACTTTGGACTGGATGCCTCTGTCCAAACCCTTTTGTCTTATAGACATGAATACCTTATTGATCTCTCTGCCTGCATCTGGGACGTACAAAGTTGATTTAGTTTTCTGCTCAAGACCTATTAGCTACTTGTGTCACAATAAATAATGTATGGGTATGATATGTAAGGCCACTTGCTGGTTGCTTAATAGTGGACGGAAGTAGATTTGTTTTATGGTTCTTTTCCCCCTTAAGTAAATGTTTCTTTATTTATGTGAGATTTATTTTACTTTGCTTCTCTTGGTTTTCCTTTGAGAATGAAAACAGAGGGTGCAGAAGAGGCTTGCAATTCTGAATAAGCGCACCAAGGGTGGTTGCTCTTGCATGTGCCTGTCTTTATCAGTTGTTGGGATAGCGATTCTGGTTGTTGCTATTTGGTTGCTGATCAAATATTTATAATGCGAACGAGAAAATGTCTCCCTCGCGTGTGTCTTGGGGTAGAACTGACATTTGTTAATGTTATTGTGAAATTGTATACGTTTGGCTTCTCTGAATTGTTTGGTGTCATGCTTTTTTTGTGTAGTGACCTGATCTGCTGCTAAAAACTCTCTAAAACCTCCTGTCCTATTACTATGGTGGACCTAAAGCGTTTCAAAGCAAGTGTTATAGATACTTATATCGAAGATAGGTGTTGAATTCAATTTTTTACTAATTCACATAAACTTCATATTACAGTCCATTTATATAAGCGATTATACCCTTAGTATATGCGCCATTTGTTTATGTTGTTTATGTGACATGCCTATATTTTGTTAATATCATTCTCCACTTTAATTTAGATTTCTGAGTTTCAATGTACTAGACATTAATGCGACTGATTGGTTTCCTCGAAACTGTGAGCAGATAATGGCAATTAAAATTTTCTTTGCTCTCTTTTCTGGAGGAGGGAGAAAGTTGTATTAAGAGTAGGGTTTTAACTTTTAAGATCAGAATTTTGTTTCAATTTTACTCCTACGGATACACCTCTTGTAGTCAAGCTCTTAACGATGTTTTCATATAATTCTTTAATTTTCTTTTTTGGTTCTGTTTGTTCCGGTCTCTATTATTAGGTAAGTGATTGGTCAAGCGGGTTCATTGTTAGACTTTAAGATCATGAGTTTGAATTTCGTAATTCTCTTCACCTTTACAAAAAAAAAAAAAAAAAAAAAAAGGCCTGTTCCATGATTGACTGTAAAATTGGAAGTCCTAAATCTACCCCCCATTTAATGTCAACTGCTTTGAGCTATTATTGGTTGACATTGCTCAAGTGTCTGCCTAATCTTTTCGCTGGTTGAATCAAACACATTTGGTTGATAACAAAATCAATGAAATTTTTACATCCTTTTACCCACCAGAACACACTGTTAAAAATTGAATAAGATATCGAAAACAGTTTTACAGCAGGTAGTGTCAATCACGACATACAAAACATATTTGTAGTTGTCTGCACAAAGGAGAACGAACTAGATACAAATTTGACACAAGAAGATTTCAGGTACTTCATGCTCTCGGATAATTATTGTTCACTCCCTAATATTCACTCAACGAATCATAAGTCAATTGCCAAGAGGAGGTATATGCTTTCACAAAACTCACTCCCCTTCACTCAAAATTGGGACGATGAGCGGCTTCATCTGTGCAAGATATACAATGGCCCACCTGCCAACATATCAATTGGGTAATTAATATAAGTTTGTTCAATTTCTCAAATCAGCGTCACCTAAATATAGATAGATAGAACCAAAACATAAATTATGAAGCCAAAAATTTCTCTTCCATGGGGTTCTGTGCCCCTTAAAGCATCCAACTAAAACCTCCTCTGCAGATGTTATCTGATAATCCTCATCGAGTAATGGCCCAAAGGGGGAGACTCGAACTTAGGAGACTTAAAAGTCTGGTTTCATGGCATCTTGTTTACCCCTTGAGATTAAAGCTACTCCTTGTCAAGAATTGAACCATCACTTGAACACTTGATTATGAAAGACGTCTAGCATTGTGCCCCGAGTACACTATATCATATCTATGCCATGAATTGGCATGCAAAATCAAATAGTTGAACAACATTGCATTGATCTACCACTTTTAAATGTAATCCCAACCAGACAACAAAAAAAAGTCGCGCCGTAAATAATAATTTCTCCAACAACAACTAGTCTTCTTTCATAAGATTTTGTCCATGACGTGGATCAAGTTTAGTGGACCTTCCCTAACGCCCTCAACAAAACATACAGAAACAAATTAACTATGACAAAAATCAACTTGTTAACATTGTTAAAAAAGAGTCGGTCTGAGAAACCTATTGGTCTTAAAGTCCACAGAGAAAATATCTTATGTTTCAAATTTAGATAGTAATACCAAACTAAGATCAAATTTAATTCTATGAGGAACATAAGAGGCAACAACAATTCACTTTTCGACAATATCCGGAAGAGGAATGCTTTAGATCAATGCTGATATACAGCAGTACGAAGAAAGGACCCGTAAAGATGCCTTCATATTGAGGTAAACCTAAACAATGCCAACACAACATTATTCCACAACCCTTTTCTCTCTTTGCCCACCAGAGCCATGTAAACTAGAATACAAGGGGAATGTTTGAGCTCAATCCTTTATCTCTTAGCCCTCAACTCATTTCAAAATTGCCACTTCAATTACACTCAACTAATAAAAAATAATGCTAATCTGCCAAATGGTCAGTAATGCTGGCCTTAGAAACAATCCCACAATATTTAAACCATGTAACCAATTTGACAGGCCATGAATGCATTCATCCAAACTTTCAGTCATAAGAATTAGAATGCTGGTTTTACTTTAGTCATATACCTATTATAATCCTCCCTACGTCATGGCTAGATATGTATAAGAATAGAAGTTTAGATGCAAGATGATATATATATTTTTTGCTGCTGAAACAAGAAGTTGGAACTGAAATCGAACTTACATCATCCAACAGCATACTGTTGCAGTAATAATCAATGTTAGGTAGAACCTGCATCATACAATACATGCCAGTCAGTGTGTGGAAAGCAAAATTTCACAAGCATTTCCAGAAAACTGGTGACTAAAAGGTAAAGTAACAAGTTTCTTGCAAATTATTATGATCTATTGGCAAGTGATATCTTCCCATATATTATTAGCAAGCTCAGTGGACTACATAGAGGTAAATTTCACATTATCATGGTTTAACTTTTATACCACCCATAATCAAGAGACATTAGCCACATGCATCAGGGTTGAAATAAGCCATACTTGGATTCAATCCACCTGGTCTAGGATGGGTTGTTTCAGTATCCAATGTAAATTTACATATTACATATGTAACACTAGACATTCTTTAGATAAGTACTATACAAATATTTCTCACTATTCACTAACAATATAGATAAGCCACTGTGCCAAAGATACGTGTTGTACTATAATTGACACAGTAAAATATTTATACTCAACAATTTATAAACAAGACATATTTTAGTTAGTGATTGTATTAGTACCGCACCTAAGAAATAAAGGCAAAGACAACAGTCTCATGGATGGAACTATTCAGAAAAAGATCCTCCCTTATCTAGGTATATTCGCAGAAATATTGATGGAGTAATTCAATGCAAAGCAAATTTTTGACAGATAGGGAAATATTTATGGTCAAGTTAATATATAGTTGGAGTGCTTACTATAAAATACATAAAACATATACACATCTAGCCAGTAATTATTGGGGATTTCCTAGTTCAGCCTTCTGCTAAATGTCTTCAGTTCCATTTGATTTGTATGCTTTCATTTTTACTTATACGGTTGTACTCTGAAATCTTCAATGGATACCAATATAGGGTTTTTTTTTTTTTGGGAGGGGGGTGGTGTGTTATAACTCTAGGTATGCAGTATAATGGTGAAATGGCCCCACAAGTTTTGCAAACTGATTGATCATTTCAGTAAGACGACTATAACTTACAATAATACATATGCAGTCGATCACCTTTTTTTTGGTGTGTGGAATTTGGTTGTATACTTTACAAATAGAACTCTGATGAATGAATTTAGGTTGGGTAGCTACCGTTTTATTTTTTACTAGGTCAGTGGAGACAGGATAAGGTCAGGGTAAGCCCTAGACAGATCAATGGTCTCTTTTAAAATCATCATATATTTGTTAAAAAAAGCAATTATACAAAGTTCGTAATCCGGGTTCCTAATTGAAACAATTACCATTCCTGGAAATATGCAAACTACAACCCTATGAACAAGAAATTAAAATATAGCAAGCAGATCTGAATAGAGAGAAGAGAAGCCACGATGAACAAAACAAGCATACAGATTAGTAGAAGGCCCTCTGTTGCAGCAGATTCGGGTAAACAGAGATGCAATGATTCCGACAACGACATAAATTAGGGTTGTCACCAAAAACCCCATTTTTCAATCCGATCTCGCCGTCACCAACAGACGAGCACTGCAGTGCTGCTATTTCTGCAATTAACCAATAATCAGTTCAAATCAATCTTGTTATTAGAAAAAGTCAAAACTTCCAATTACACGCAAATTCTCTTCCCGACCTGCACTAAATTCTGAACGAGTTTGCAAAATCTAAATTCAAACAACCCAACAGATCCAAATCCAGAAGCAGAACAAGAAAATGCAAACCCTACATTACGCATATATTCAGATACTCCTATGTTTAGAGAGAGAGAGAGAGAGAGAGACCTTATTTTTCCTCCGGTGATCGGTGACGCTTCTTGGGGAACTTGAAGCTCGTTGGTTAGGCCTCTCTTTGCTTCTAACAATCTGTTTACGAAACCAACTCTCTCTCTCTCTCTCTCTCTCTCTCTGTGATCAACGGTGAATATGAAAAGAGCCTTAATTTGGGCCGAAAAATTTCTCTGCTGGGCTATTCTGGGCCGAAAATTTTGTTTGTTAGATCCTAGTGGGCTATATTGGGCCTAAAGTGTTTCTCTAGTGGACTGAATTGGGTCGACAATATAGTTTTGGTTTGTTGTTAGTGGGCTGCTCTATTGGGCTGGCGCAAGTAGAGTAAAAGCCCACGCAGGAATGCGTCATACATGACCTCGTGTTCATGTGCGCCCATTTCTAATTCACATGTAGGCAGCTTTTAAATGTAATTTACAATTAAATACAACCAATGATGGATCGGGTGAGGGTGTCGTGGACGATATTCAGCCTATGATTTGAAAAACAGTAATAATATGTACAGAATTTCATGCATTATCTTTTTTTTTTTCCTTTTTCCTAATCATCTTCCACCCTTATCACTTGATAGATCTAAAAAGTTGAAAATTTTTTTGTTGCTACCTTTTAGAAAACTATTTTCTTTTTTCAACGATGAAGGTGTGCGAGGTCGATTTAAGCGCATCTCGATTAATTCTCTCTTTTATCTTGTTAAAGACGAATATGAGAGATAAATTTCTCATAATCTGATCTTATGAAATTGTCAAAATTCGAATTTAAGACGTCTGAATTTATAATTTATTTCTATTACCAATTAAGCTGTCTTATAATTGGTACCAATTACTAACCTGGATGCTATGTACAGAATTTGTCATACATTATCTTCTTTTTAATTTTTCTTCTTTTTTCTCAACTTTTACAAAATACCAAATTAGCGGAGAAGATCATATGGTCTAAATAGTATGATTTACCAAATAGGAATGGGACCAATAATAAAGTAGTCTGCCTTTTTTTTAACAGTCAGACAATCCTGTATTTGAAAGTCATTTTGAATTCTGATTAATCCAGATTCGAGTCGGATACCTTATCACACTTACAGTTAAGAAAGCAAGATCAAAACCTAATATAATAAAACAATTCACGTCTTCAAAAAAGAAATGTTGAAAAATTCAACGTAGATATGCAAAGGTCGTTTATGAAAACCCTATATATGATGTAATTTTAGAGGTCGAATTTGGTGACATTGATAAAATTGACGAGACTTTTTTTGTCAAATGACATGTAGTGATGTAACTCAAATTTGTATCACAAATAAAGTGAAATTATTGGATCAGTGAGTCTCATTTAAAAAAGTTAATGAGACCCACTCATCCAATAATCTTTTTCATTTATGATAAAAATTTAAATTACAAATTTAAAATATATAATATTTTTTTAATTCAAGCTCGTAAAATAGGAGTAAAGCTAGTGGAGGACCACTCATCCCCCTGTCAAACATAAGGTTGCTAGAAAAGGAAAAAGTCACTTATTCAACTGGCATGATTATAAAATAATTTTATAATCTTTTTTTTTTTTTGGGTCAAGAAATTATCTTATAATAATGCCACTTGAATATAAGAATTAGGGTAACACTAATTAACCTTCCGAGAATAAAAAAATTAAATGCTTGCGTAAGGTGCTACACATGCATGCACTTTGTTAGGGAATCTGTATTTTTGCTTCTTCCTAAGATACCATTGTCAGAATATGGCACTTTTAGGAACCAAGCCGAGAGGCAAAAAGACAAAACAATGAGCGGTCAATTGTTTGGGGGATTTATCCACAATGGTAATGGTATTTCAATCGTTCAGTGTTAGATTAGTTGGTAAAGGACTGTTTTAATTTAACTAAGGTCTTGATTTCGAGATTTGAAAATACAGCTGCGTTCGGTAGAGAAAACTTTGTTGCTCTTGTGGTCTTACCGAACTTGAATTCGGATTAGTTGGAGCCCAAAATAATTTTCAGATATCAAATAATCTAAAAAAAAAAAAATAATTTCAATATAAAGGCTACGTTTCATGGTTGACTGCTGCCTGCCTATAAATAAGGGTACTTGTCAACATCTCTCATCTGTCACTTGAACAAATCAAGTATCTTAAACTTTACGGGTAGGAGAGTAGATATAGTGTCTTGTGACTACTCACTTCTTTGTGTGAGGAAAATGGCTTACTCAAAGACTTCTCTTCTTCTTGGCCTTCTTTTTGCTGTTGTTCTTGCAATTTCCTCCGAGGTTTCAGCTAGAAAGCTTGCTGAGACAGCCCAAACACCTGATGAGCTCCTCACTTTCATATTCCAAACATCTCTCTCTTCTTTTGTCAATTGGTACAATTAATGATTAACAGGTAAAATCGTGCACACCCAGAAGGAGATGTGATGCAGGACGACAATTTACATCAACCTGATACAAATTGACACAAAATTATTAGATCAGCGTTGATTAGTACTCTACTCAGTCTGGACTGATATGATCAGAACATTACTCAGTTGCCAATCCCAGGGTCCTTCAAAGCCACCATGTATACTTGCATGACGTTGCTGTTACTTCTCCTAATGCAAGCTTCTGTTGTGATTGGTGATAGAACAGATGAGTTTACTTGCAATGCTGACTCTGAACAAATGTATGCACTTTTCGTTGAATAAATGAGTGCAAATAATTGTAAGTTGATGATTGTTAGAGTATTTTACGTGTAAAACTCAATCTCACATTCACTAATATATATATATAAGTTGGAGAAGGCACGAGTTTCTAACATTTATACAAAACACACTGAAGTACTGAACGACCTAGTCTATGCCTAGGCGAGTTTTTATTATTTTATTTTATTATTTTTTGTAATAACTTCCTTATTAAAAATTCAATTTTTGAATACTGAGGTCTAACAGTTAGTGTTCCAACAGTCTTTTTTCTATTAAATTCTAATAATTATAATTTAATTTAATATGAAAGTAATTACAGAATATTAATAGTCATTTTTTTCCTCTACATATATTTAGACTTTTTAAAATAGAAATATACACTTTATATCTTTTATATTCTTTACCACTGTTTTAATTTTTTGGGCAATTTATAAAGGTGTCGTGTAAAACTTCTATTATAATCGATTGTTCATATCTGAATGAAACTACAGTTAATTAAGCTAGAAACGGCGCATTGTTACCTTCTACATTATATTTCTTTCACAAAAGAGCACAAATCATTTTAAGAGAATAACCTAATCCGCATCTCACTCTATGGTTCATTCTAATTCATTTTTATAACAATTTTCATAAGTTGTGATAAAATGGTAACTCATGGTGGCATTAGCAATCTACTCCGCAGTGCGGAGCGTATAAATTGGTAGTACAATGGAGACCACATATTTCAAGGGCGGAGCCAGAATTTTTTTTTTAGTAGGACACGTGAACTGTTAGTCATAATTTAAGATGAGGGTTTATCTTTATTTACATCATATTTGATACATAAATACTCACTAAACATACAAAAAGCCAAGTAAGTATACATGGTCTATACCACAAAAGAAAATAAATAAATAAAAAGGCTAATTACAATATTTCACAAAGCAAGGAGGCTTATTTAGCCATTTACAATCAAACCCCTATTGTACTTACATGTCGGATGCCCACCGCTAATCTAACGAGAACAATTTATTAGATTCTCAAACTAGATCCCAATAGAATTATTCACACGAATATGAGGATGAGTCTAAAACCACCCTAGTCCTTGGCTAGCTCTGCCCATGGACACGAGCATGGTTGATTGCCATTGGCTACCCTGGCCGTGAGAGTCACCATGGACAGGGGGCTGGAGACACTACTGAAACTGAAACTGATGCCAAGTGATGAGAATTAGTTCCAATGTTTGCGCAAAGAAGTGTGTGCAAATGCCAAGGCACCTTTTTTAAGTTACAATATCAACAAGAGACATGGTAGTCGGAGTAATTTATCGTCTTCAGAACAGTAGAAGTTGTTAGTAATACATATTTGAAACAATTACAATTCAGAAGTCAGCAGCAGACAATCCTTATGACAGCTTCTTGACACCTCTCAATAGATTTAAAAATAAGTGAAAACCGGGGGGCGACAAAACCCCCATAATTTCTTTAAGATGTTTAATACAACATGAATTTCCTAGAGCAGAAAAATTGAGGAAAAACTGTGAATATTTTCGAAGAAGAAAGTGAATTCAGAAGAGGAAGGCGGGAGTTTTCTGTGCTAGCACAAACTACCGAAATGTTAGAATCTGAAGCTGGGATCAACGTCCATTGACCAAGCAAACTTCGCCAGAAGAGACTTGTTGAAAATCTGCATGGGAGAAATCTTAATAAGCAACCATGAGTGAGTCAAACAACTATCCCACTACCCTACCCCATGAAAATCCTGGTGTTAGTGGTTCGAATCCACTTCTAAGCAGGCGAATGGTCCAAATGACATGTAACCGGAAGCAAGCTAGATTTGGAAATTTAAGTGAAAGAGTAAGCCAACAAATGTGACCTCACCCACACCTACACGAGAGTGAGAGAAGAAGAAGAAGAAGAAGGGGAAGTACAAAAATCTCCACCAACATCCAAGAGAAAGCATACAGTTCAAGGATTCCCACCCACATGAGCAAAAAAAAAGTATCATTGTTCACAAGAATATCCATTTCAAAAAATATTTGAAGAAGCTTTCACCTTTTCAATGGGAACTTCATGTCGCTTGCACCAAGCAACTGTTATTCTAGGATCAAGGTAGTTGATCTTTGACGTTCCCAATGCCACAGTTTTGAGATCCTCTTTGGTCTCTTTATCACGCTCCATTTTCTCAATCTTTCCAGTGGTTTGAGCTATCTTCCTCTCCAACCTGCATATTATACTTTCCATTAGCCACAAGATGACAGCATCCCACAAATGTGTACATTAAACATCAAGGGCAGCATTAGTGCTTTTACGCTTCTGGGTTCATATTCCTCTTTGGCTTCCCATCAGCACTCTTCAGTGGGGGCTTCCCTTTTTTGGCCCGAGACAAATCTGTTTTCAGTTCTTCCAGAGCACCCTACAAAGAAAAAAAAAACTGTGTAAAAAACATGACACATGACAGTGCCGCCATAATCCTCCACAAAGTACTGGGAAGTTTCCCTACAAGTATGTGGCAGTGACATAGTCGAGGACAAATATATTTGATTCATATTATATGTCTTCGCAGGCAACATGCAGGCGCATGTGTAAAATAATGGTCATCACCTTTAGTTCGTCAATCTTCTCATCCAATCTCAACATTTGTGCACTGTGAGACTTTGAAACACTACGCTGATGATTACAAATGATTGCAACCTGCAACAAGATATGCCAAAGTTCAAGTTACCACCCCATATTTAAAACTAAAGCATGATATCTCTCATGAAAACTATTTAGCTCTGGACTGCCTTTACCTCCTTGTTGGCATGCTGATAAACTACCACTTTCTCAGCCACATCCCCACCCTTGGTTTCCTTACTCAACTGCAATCAGCCAAAAAATGAAAGTCGAACAAATAAACCTCGCAAAAAGAAAAACCTCTATATATGGGAAAAAAAGAAGCAGCAGCAGATGTGAGAGGGGTACATGAGAGATGAAGAATCCAAAGAAAGAGTAGGATTTCTCCAACACTACCTATGCCTGAAAGGTGAAGTGTCTCCCCTAATTTAACATGGTTAAACAAAGATTTCTGGCAAAAAGAAACAAAAGTTTGCATATCAACCTCTTATATGCCCAACAAATAAATTTGAGACTATTATCCTGCATCATGCAGACACTTCTATGCATCATTCTCGCCAGTCTCCATTTTTCACGCATAAAGATTCATGTATTTCCGTATGCACCGTTTGCGCACCGCGTCTGCATGTTCTTTGCATATGAATGCACATGTTTTAACTTGCAAATTTGCTTCCATTTTTCATGCATAAAGATTCATGTATTTCCGTATGCACCATTTACGCACCACGTCTGCATGTTCTTTGCATATGAATGTACATGTTTTAAATTGCGAATTTGCTTGTGAGCTTAAAATAAAGGCAAACCATGTTTGTTTGCTCATAATAACTACTGTTGTAGGTTAAATCCCATAGTCTACACAATGGCACATATTAGTAATGCCTACCCCAAGGTATATGGCCCTTATGATGACATAAAGGACCTTAATTTGGTCTTGCCACTAAGAAACGATATGCATTACTATCAGCCGTACTGTTTATCGAGATTTCATTTTCAATTAGGTACTTGAAGTTGTAGCTTAGTACTAGGGAAAAACAACTTTCGCCATAAAGTGCAAAAACACAACCTCAAGTATAAGGAAGCCACAATGCAAGGTAATTCCCTTTCTACAACCCACGCAAAGGTTTTTATTTTTTCAGACTACCAGAATTCTATTGTTCTTGTCTAAAGAATGATGACAACCTCAAGCCCAACCTGTAGCTGTCATGTCCAAAGGCTAGGTAGACAACATATTTGGTGACAAAACCAATATGACACGGGTTTCTTCGTGTAACTTGACTTCATACTGAATTTCCTTTTAAACCAAGCACTGCAGCCCTATGTTTTGATAATTCAAATCCTTGCATGTTTGCCCATGTCTTTCAGTAAACCATCCACAAATAAATTATAAGATCACGGACACAACCCTACCAATGTGTCCAGGTAAGGAACATATAACAAGTCGTAGACCACATAACACAGGAAAGGCTATTAAATTCAAGATAAGAATTTCCAGCTTGGATCTTTACCATATCATCCAATGTGATAGATGCATTATAAGTACGGAAAACTTTTGCTGTAAGGCCGGGCATGAGTTCCTTTAGATGAGCATTCAGTTTACTGGTATCTAGTTCATCAAAAAGATCATCACCGCCTTTTTTTCCTGTGGAAAAAATATAACACAAAAACTAATAGATCCTAACACAAAGATAAGGAAAAATACAGTGTGATACAAAAGGCCATTTACTAACCACTTCGGAATTGTTGAATTGCCTTGAACACAGGGACTTCAACTTCAACCTCATTTTGGTATCTAATAGAATCTTTACCGAGGAAGTCAAACTGATAAACAGGAAAAGGGTTCAACTGTTATTACTTCAATAAGTGGCAGGAGTGAGGAATAATCTTGCATGATAACAAGTCCCAAAAAGCCTACATAAATTCCAGAAATTGCTTCTATTTTCAGAGGACATCAAGTTCATTCAAAGTCATTTAAAACTTTCATAACTTGGACAAAATTTCTGTTCTCTGAGGCCATCAATGTGAAAATCTTAGTTATATCTCATTAGCAAACCAATTCAGCCTAAGTGAATTTTCGAAGCCTTGCTACCCAGGATATAGCAGGTAACACATACTGTACCTTCAGAACATTAGGAGGTTTTGGCTCCACATTTTCTACCTTCAATGTGCAGCAACCAACTGTATCAGCTTCATCATCATCCTGCAACACAACAAACAACTATAAGAAAGTCTATCCAGTGTGCTTTTCTGTCTCTATCATTTTTTCCGGCTGGGCAATTCACCAAAATATTGTTTATGTCAAACAATTTCCTACAATAACAAACAAAGAAACTGGTACTATAAACAATTTGCTGCCTTCTGTTAATATGGATTGCATAACTATGAAGCTTCCACACTCAAAGAAGTACCTCCCTCCAGTTGATAAAAGTCTCAATCAAATTTTAAATACATAGATACTTCTTCACAATCACAACCTCGCCGATCCACTGAATAACTGTCTGCTGTTCTCGTACAGCACACGAATACAAAAAAGAACAGAGGGAAACGAATCAAGAAATTGACATCATACCTTCTCATTGCCAGCCCTGAGAGCTAGTTTATCAATAAGATAGGTTGCAACTGCAATCTGCCGCTTTGTAGGATCCTTACTTACAAAATTCTTTGTGTAAGCTGCTCTGATGCCATGTATGTAGTCCTGGACTCAAGGAGCGAGTTCTCCGTTTTAATTAAAAGTTCATTCCAAAAGTTATACAGCCAAATGAATTCACACTGGTCAGAAGGTTGTATACCTTCAACAACCTTGCTTTCTCATACTTCTCCTTGTCACTTTGCCCCTTCAAGGAACTGCTAGCTGCCAAGAACACATATTTGAATTCTTTCGGATTGATTGGATCATTCCAAAAGGCTAACCATGTCACAGTATTGTCATGCCTTATTTCTTTCCAGCTGCCAAAGATAAAAAAAGACTCAAAAATTAACTTTTTAAGAAACATATTGAACAGATAATGTCTTATTCTTTTTGAACTGTAATTTTCAAAAAATAAAAAAAAATAACAATAATATTCGAACAACCACCTTTCACCAGGTATGGGACATTCTGGAATTGGGGCAGTCTTCCCAATGTTTATTGTAATGTCTTTCGGACGGATGCGTTTTTTCAGCTTTCCCATCTGAGACCATAAAAATCAAAGTTCAACACCAATTTCCATAAGAATCCCAAATGCTTACAGATGTAGCCACAAAATCATAATCCTGCATCTTGAACTACTATAAATTCTTCGTTGTTCGTACAAAGATGTAATTATAACCTTTGGATGCTCCCCACGTCCTCGGAATAGCCCAGGTGGTTCGACTCTAAAGTTTCCAACCTGCATAAAGATGATAGATTCTATAGAGATGGTGTAAAAAACAAATATATTGGACATTGGATTATGACATATTTGGCACAACATTTATATCAATGGAAAGAAATCAAATCAATCACACAACATAAAAATAAGGAAAATATGCAGGGATCTCAACTAATTCAACATATGGTACATGTGTATGGAAAACAGAAAAGTAAACAAAATTGTTAGTGTATAAATGAACCAAAGCAGCAGCATTTCAGTTAAAAACTGATTGGATGGTACAAAAGTTAGTTAGCATAGCTCCATCTCTTGGAGAATACTTGCTAACTGCGACAGGAACAAACATGATATAGCTTATAAAATACAAATAAAATTTATCAAGTAAAAAAACTGTCAACAAAGTGGTCGAATGTTATCTTATTGGCCACTGAACACATTTAGCTAATATTTGAAGGCTTTAACAATCTCCTCAAGGCTGAATGTGTCACTAAATCTTCTGAGACAGAATAAATCATAATTCTTATTTTCTTCCAAGTAAAAGTAGCTTAGACTTAAGAAAAAGGAGGGCATGTATATTTATAATAAGGAATTACACGAAAGAGGAGGTAACAAAGAGATTTACCCTCGATTCCCATAAAAAAATGCCATCAAAAAAGGAACCTAAATAATTTCATCTCCTGAAAATCTGAAGTGCTTCCGACGAAATCCATAATGGTGCAAGAATTTAGATGTGATGCAGATGGAATAAAGGCAGAAGAGGCAATGCAACATTCTTTGGGCTTCATTACTAGTTTTCAAGACGAGAAAAAGTAACAGTGACCTTGAAATTGATTTAAATCACACAACATCATGGCAAATTGATTCTCAATCCTCCTATGATAAGATTGAATAAGTGATAATCAAAAGAAACTGTGTCCTGGGATTTCTCCCCTAAGTGTGCATTAGCGCAAGACTTACATCACTGCCTTTAACCTAATGCTAGTCTAAATCATGACACTTGAAAAGAAAAAAGAAGGGATTGTGGGAAAAAAATGAGACAAACAAAAAAGTGCGCCCCTTGAAATTAGATCTCCTAAGTTTTGCTGACGTATTAATCAAAATGTACTGATCTGAATTGCACAAATCCATTGATATCATACTCTATTTGGCAGGCAGGTAGGTTATCACATATCACCTATTCTTAAAACAAGAATGAAACCCCAAAATCAAAACACAACATATTAGTCAAAGCAACATATTAGTCAAAGCAAGTGATGACCTTCTCTTTAACACCGTCAACGATAGCCCACATATATTTCTCCTCCAGCTTTAGCTTCTCTTCTTTTAAGGCCTTCTTCTCCTGCATAAACAGCAATTCTTAGACCAGTAATTGTGAAAAAACTTGATATCAGCCAAAATTATACAACTATAGTGTCATCTATTGATCAGTGATAGTCATGGCACACGACCGCAAATTTTTTCTATAAAAGGGTTGCTTTTATCAACAAAAATAGCAATGTGCCAAGTGGTTACTATTCTTAATGACTGGTTGTGTGCAATGATACCTGGACACTGCTAAATGCATGTGTCCCACACACAGCATATAGGTATGACATGGGATGAGTCTAGCATGTCTGTTAATTCAAGAATCTCTTAATTTGCTTGCTTTTGTTTGGCGATTGTTTCAAAAATGATTGACATATCCCCATTGAAACACTTCATGTCACAATATCACATCATTTTACGGCAGGAAAATACAAAAATGTTTTGAAACATGAGCCTTAAGCTTTATCTGTGTCCTTTCTATATGCGGATACATAGATATGACACAAGTAGACTCGGAAAGAAAAGAGATACCGAAACTCTCTCCCACTCCTTTTCTATCCAACCTTAAAAGTAGGACAAGCGTCCTCCCTACCCTTTTTTCCATGAACTGGTGTGTCATCCCTAATTCAATGATTAGAATAATCGACAAAGGAGAGGTTAAGAAAAAAACCCATACTCCCACTTTGCTTTATCTGCTATTGGAGCAACCAGCCAGTGACAGCAGAGATTGCAAAGAAGGTGGTAAAAGGTACTGGAGTGATGGTTGGACCCAAGTTAGCAACAGACCCACAAGGAAAGATGGGTCTTTACAGGGTATCAACAGTCCGCTATCTCTTGCATAGTTCTTTTCACTCACTGGCAAGTTTTCCTACTGCTGTAAGAGCTTCAATGAGTCAAGGGTCAGAGGGAAACTCCAACACGATATTGCTCTCACACAAACAACTAGCAATGTCCATTTAACAAAATCTGTGAAACAAGCTGACCCATGAAACATGGGCATGGACAAGGGCAGACCACAATAATGCAATCCCTAAGGTAATAGAACACAAAAACATCACATGAATACCAAAGAAATATCATATTTAAGACAAAATCAGGTATGGAAAACAAATTACTCTTTGATAAGCCAATTTCTTATTCCAAGGCAATCACATGAAATTGAAACTTATGACTAGTGAATCTCAATGATCAATAAACAACTCTTAGAAATGCCCCTGTTTCTCATATGCCAACAAATAAATGCGGTTAGGGGCCGTTTAATTCACTTCCAAATATAATAACAGTGAAAATTTTGCAATGAAAAACAGAATAAAATGTCTTCTAACCTTATATTTTCGATAAGAGTCATCTGACCTTATATAATCCTTTCTTCTCCTTGTACATGTAAGCTAATGAATGAATAGCAGATAATATATAGGCTGGAAGCTTCTTCAAATAATTGCAATTATTAGCCTGAAACTGTTGCAATTTTCTAAAAGTATGTACCATGACTAATAGAAAACAAAATCTTTTCATAGTATGTTGAACTCATTTTATTGTGTGGTCCCTTCGATTGCTGGTCAACTTCAATGGGAAGCACAATCATTTTTAAGCTTAGAAGAGCTCACAAGCAAACTAATCAGAATTGTTAAAATTGAAGCAGCGAAGATCACATAAAATATGAGGTCTTCCCTAAAAAATCAAGAATCACAAGGTATATTGATAATCCACAAATCAGATCGAACTTTAATAAAGTTTCTCTTATCAAGTCCAGAAACTATTTGAGGGGAATTAACTTACTTCTGAACTCATTTGTTTCTTCTTCTCCTTTTCCCTTTGATGCCATTCATATATTGGGGTGAAATTGCAGTCTTCCAACTTCTGAATTACATGATTCTTCCCTAGTATCTTCTTCCAGTCAGTCATAAAATTTTCCTTAAATTTTGGTTTACTCATGTAATCAGTATCCAACATCACCGCAAACATCGTTGCAACCTGCAAAAAAAAAAACATGCAAGTGCAATGCAACTTGGAGTAACTGCAAGGAGAGATTTTCAGGATCTATAGTGGATGCAATAAAAATGTATGGATAATGCAAAAGGAAATGTTTAGGCATCCGTGAACAAGAATAAATGGAAAACTCTAATCTTATAGAGGGAGAGGACAGAAAGATGCACCTCCTCTTGTTCAGGCGTTAAAACAACTGGCTGCCCCTTGTAAAGCATCTTAACACCATGAGGCTTGTATGGAGGTGGGAAAATGACGCCATTGTGAACCAAAGTAGTCCATTTCTGCCCTTCTCCAGAGCTAGGGAGCACCTTTGAGGACTTTGAGTACTTTGTTTTTTTAATCACTTTCTTGGACTTCTTACTTGTTTGCTTGAATGAATACGACACAGGTTTTGCCACTTTCTGTTGTGTAGACGATGTTTTGTTACCTGAGGTGGCTGATTTCTTGATTCTTTGGGAAATAGGAACATGATCATCATCGTCTGTTTTTATTTCCGCTTTCACAGATGCTTGCTTACTATAGCCTGGTGTAGATGCATCAGAAAGCTTCGGTTTCTTAACCAGTGACTGGCTTGAGGACTTGGCCTCGCCAGGAGGTCTCTTACTCGATGTCATGGAAGACTTTTTAAGTTGATTGTCCCTGTTGGTGGAACCGTTTTGATTAAATCTGGAGGCCAAAGGCTTGTCTTCATCAGATTCATAAGACTTGCTGGTGGATGGGCCTGCATTGGACTTAGCTTGGAACTTTGATGACAAAGGTTTTTCATCATCCGAATCTTCAAATTTAGCAATTTTTGGTTTTATAACTGATGGAGAACCCTCAGTTGAAGTGCTCAGCCCTTTGTTGGCATGGCTGGAGTTTCCTTTTGTTAATCCAGCAGAAAGTCTAGCGCTCAGTGGTTTATCATCTTCAGAATCCTCAGAATCATCAGCAGCTTCAGCTGATCGCTTCTCCTCCTTAATAACAGTGGCTGAATTCTGTTGAGATGAATTCTTTGACTGGCCAGCTGATGAAGTGGATGCTTTTAAATTTGTCAAAGGTGACTCAACTGGTGAAGCCTTCCCAGATGAAGTTGATGCCTTTGGGCTTGCCATAGGTGATTTCACTGTTGATGTCACAGGTGACCTAACTGGTGAAGCCTTGCGAGGTAAAGTTGATGCCTTTAGGCTTGACATAGGTGATTTCACTGGTGGTGATGCCTTGGTAGAGGGCACTGTCTTAAGTTTTTGTGCACTGGAGCTTTGGCCATTGGAGGTACGTACATCAGAGACCAGTTTCCCTGTTTGTCCACCATGCTTTTGAGATGATGATTTCTTCGCCTCCAGGGTTGGTTGGTTTTGCTTAGATGTTGTGTTACTCCTTTTAAAAACTAATGGCATGTCATCATCATCAATATCGTCCACCATTTTGTGATTTGCAAAAGTCTGAACAACCACTCTCCTGCTATGAAGGTATTGCTATATATAGCACAAAAAACTCTGCAAACATCACAAATTCACAATCTTTTGTAGAATTTATATTTTCGAGTTTGAGTGGAAGCAAGGCAACAGAAGTAATATTGCTAAAATTCATAGGAAACAGGAAAATCTCAAATGAAAATCAACATATCTGCAACTTAATATTGCTCCAAGAAAGTACAAATACTGACAGGAAATCACTCATCTGTAAGAAGGATCACAGCTAATGAATAATACTGACTAAAACAATTGTAGGTTTAGAACTGGAAAACATCCTTCAACACATAGGCTTGCAAAACCGAAAATTTACGTATTCTGCTAAACCCTAGCCCATAATACAGCTGTAGACAAATTAATTTTGTTAAGAATTTCTAGCCACCCTCTTAGCTAGAGTAGGAAAAACTTAACAAAAACTCAAAAAAGAAATAAACAACCCCATCACAAAATGAGAAGATCATTTTTATTTTATTTTAAGAAGTGTTGTTTGTAACTTTGTATTTTCACCCAACTATAAACCTATAGGCTACTGACTGGGCAATTGTTTTACTTAACCCTAAGTCCATTTCAATATTTTCTGAAGTTGGTATATTCGATTTTAGGTTTCCATAATTCCTAATTCGATATGTTGTGCCCTTACATTGGATTTTATGCAACCATAACAACATTCAATAACCAAAGCTTACATTCAGAAGTTCAGGGGCAACAGGCAAACTCAAGGCGTTAGGCCAGGACCTTATATTGCATGTGTCATGCACAATGTAAGGCGCGTATCTGAGAAGAGTGACACAACAATTTATCAGACACACTGGCAGATGAGATACAGCTTAAAATATAAGCAATACAAATCAATACACCATCATCAAAATCGACTTCGAGTTTCAGGCAAACAAGCACAGGGTTTAGCATATATTATCAATGATTAAATCTACACATACAATGAGAAATTTGAAAAGGAAATGAACATAATTCGTATAAGCGTTACTGGAAAACAAATGGCCAAATGGGAAAAAAAAAATAGATATCTCAACATTAGCCCACTCATGCAAATTTTCAATTTATCTCAAATAGACACAACCACCATAAAATGGAACAGAAACCCTAAGTACTAATTCTCTGGATTTAGGGAAACGTGTCGTGAGCTTTTCTTGTTTATGTTCCAAACCCTAAAATTTTCTTGTTTGTGTTCCAAAGCCTCTAATCTTATGTTTCTGTTCTTTTTTCCAAAAGGAAGGGCACGATTATATGCATATATAGAGAAAGCAAAAGAGGAGTTATTACCAGAAGAAGAGTACTGGTCGGATCTGTGGAAAAATGA
>CM042187.1:44236274-44259727 GCA_023539305.1 Ilex asprella
ATTTTTTTTAACGTCAATTAATTCGATAAAGTTTTATCAAATTTATTAAAAATGAATTTATTACAATGTATGGTGTAAAATTAATTTTAATAAATTTTATATATCTTAAAATTTGAGATTAATGATAACTCATTTGTAAGCCCCTCAATCTCTCTTCCCAAAATCCCTCATTCCACTCTCTGGTCTCCTCCCTCACTCATTTAGCTGTCTCTTACAAGTTGTTCCTGCTGGCTGTTGTGTAGGATAAGGAGATCAATCTCTCATAGGATTGCCTTTCTTTAATCAAATCAACCTAGGAAGGAACATTCACTTTTTTCACATTAATTACCAAAAAAAAAAAAAAACATAGGAAGGAACACTTTGTATCAAAACCCACATCTTATTTTTTTCATTTCGTCCGTTTGTTTAGATTCTGATGGGCTATTTGTTATGTAAACATTTTAAATAAATTTTTATGTAATATTAGAAGTAATTATTAGGAAGTTAGTTAATGATAGAGCATTTAAATGAATTTTTATCAATGAAATAGATATGTTGAATGTGAGAAAAACTTTCTTGTGAAGTTTCGGATATTAATTTCTTTTCGAATTAAGTTATTGGAGATTTTCACCTCCTCAAAACAGCCTCACAGCCCCCCAGCAACCGCCACCCCTTCCCCCCTCGGGGGAACACTATCCACAGGCCCTCCACCCTCTGCCACCAACATATGCCACACGCCCCAAGGGCACACCCTATAAACTGTTAGTCAATCTATCTAATATTATAGTTAAAAAATTGAATTCTCAATCTATAAAAGAACAACAATGGTCAAAACTCATTCAAATTTTATTCCTGATGATACCATAAATTAGTCCAAGTTGCATAATACTGACTTGACACAGCCTAGGTCGACCAACACCGGAATTTCCAATCAGCTCATTCCCAATTGAAGTCATCCAAAAGACAGTAACAATAAGCGGGGGGAGATTAAGGTCAGCTTTCACATGTCACCTAGGACAAGAAGTCATCACTTCAAGAATGTCACCTCATCAATTCTAGAAGACCACGTGTCGAGCAGATATTATCGCCTCTAACAGCTGAATATTTCCCTAATGATTTTAACAAATTTGGGGGGACCGTGTAATCTAAGATAAGGACAAATAATTGAGCCTAATATAAATGAGAAGAGAATACCCTAAAAAAGACAAATTGAATCCTGGTTATAACAATTTTTTTCTTCTTTAAGCAATACAAAAAGCACAAGAGCAAAAGACTCTGTTGACAATAGATTAACCTATCTGTTTAGCTTGACAAACCACGTATATCTCATCCCGTTTTGCTCTTTTTATGATCCTTAATCCCCTCATTTACGTTGATTTTATAGTCTTAAACTCAAATCCTCTCGTCCCCTGTTTTTTCACACAATCAATTCTAATTTTTTTTTAGCTCAAAAATATCATTTTTTCTGCACTACCTTCAATATCAAATAGCCCCACTAATTCATACCTACTTCTCTTAAAGAAAAAAATAAAAAATAAAATTCTTATTTAAAATAAAAATATTATACAAAACTATTCCATTGCTTCCACAGACATAAAGAGTCAAACTATTATAAGATTGACCTATTAATTGGTAGTTATGGCATGACAACAAGGCTTAATCAATACCCATTAAATTTGTATGAGTAATGCTATGTAACCCAAATTTACAATTCAAATATGCATCACAAATAAAGGGAGAACATTGAATCAGTCGGTCCTATTTAAAAAAATTGATGAGACTCATTAATTCAATGGTCCTCTTTTATTTGGTTTGTAAATTTGGTTTACAAAGTATTTCAAAATCAACTAGTTAGCATATAATATGGTTAAAGTGACATATTATGAGGTTTTTGTAGAATACTTGGTCCCACTAGCCCATGCATTAGTTGGGCCATTTATTCTAGAAACATATCTTGTGGATCTAACCAGTTCTAATGGGTCTATTCGACTTTTATCTTAGAAGTAATTTACGAATTTATACACTTATCTTTGTTTATGACTAATTTTCATCCTTTCCAATCATTTTATTCCGACATGCCAATATCATGTTATTTTAGTCTATTAGATATGGTTGCTATTTTTTTGGGTTGTTAATGAGTTTGTTCATTGAAGTTGCCCAAATTTGTACTGATTGACATTATATGCAAAACGTAATTCCTATCAAATTTGAATCAATAAGATTGATTATTAACCCGAAAATTGTAACATTACACCAACAAATAATTCAAACAATCCCATTAAACAAAACTCATCAAATTAACACTTGGTAACCACATCCATAATTCCCGAATGGGTGGCTAAAATGAATCATTGGCCCACAAGTTTGGAAAATTCCAAATTCATCTTCATGTACTCCACAAAAAATTTGAACTCCTCAATGACTTTCACATCTGCACCATTCTTCACCAGAGGAGGAAAAAACAACCAAAAACTGGTGGAAACCACAAACCCGAGAGTCAATGGCCCAGAAACAAACCAAGGCAATCTCAACCTGTCATTCAAACGCTTCTTCAAACTATACTCTACAAGAACGCATACCCCTTGAAGGATGAAAAACGACGTCGTTTCCCAAGATGGGCTCGCCCGCGTGACGTAGTAGAATAAAAGTTCGTGCATTAGGCCAGACACGAGAAAAGATGCCATAACCGCCGCTAGTGGGGCCCAGTTGTCGCCCAAGAAAATCGCCGAGAATGACTTTACGGGCTTGTATACGGTGTGCCTCAGCGTATTCGTTACAATGAGGTTCCACCTCTTACCCCAGAAATCTTGGAGTGATGTAGAAAGATAAGGCTCATCGGACGGTGCCTCGAGCTCTAGTCCCACCAGGGATCGAACCAGAGCACTAGAAACCGCAATCAAAAGGTCTACCAAGAGAAAGACCAAGCAACAATATACCACAAATATAAGTTTTTCGTGTATTCTTTCTTTGTAATTGTGTAATACACCAATGAATATGGTAAAAGCCAAACTCTCTGTCGCTAAATTTAGAGGCAATTTTGTGGTTTTTTTTGTGGGTTCAACAGATTTCTCTGAATTTAGAGGTGATTTTTGTGTGGTTTGGGAAGATGTGTACTTCCTGTTTTGCTTGATCTTGATGGGTAGAGCAGCTATGGCGATGAAGATGGGGAGGGACTTTGTTGGGTCCCGTGAAAGTGGGCCAAGGTCAAAGGCAAATAGGAGGAGCTTGAAGTTGGCAAGCCAGGTTATGAAGAAAGTTGTGACGGCTGTGTTGAAAGCTGAGGAGAGGTAGAGAGGGAAGATGGTGAAGAGGTAGAAGATAGGGAGGAGAGAGAAAAGTCTGTATTTACCTTTTGGGATCTTAGCAGATATGAAATAGCAGTAAGAAAGGCAAGCTATAATTGATAGCCACACAGTGACTAAGTTCTTGAGCTCACCTTCCATTGAACCAGTTTCTCTGACCTTCCTTGTTTTTGTTCTTTGCTTCTGCAATCTCTCTGAGATTTAATGGCGTACGTGTGTGTGATGCAGCCTTGGGCTGCTTGGTGGATTCTCGGTCGGCTTGAAAATGGAAGATGATTGAGTAATGAAAAAGCAAGGATTTATAGCACTTTTCGTGGGTTCTATCATGTGATAGCACTCTTTGTTTGACAGAGCCGTTATAATTCATTTGGGTGGAAATGTAAGACTTGAGCACCGAAAAGAAAAAAAAAGAAATGCATGACTTTAGAGAGGGACAAAAATAAGAGAAATGATGGGCCCACTAGTATTTTTATTGAATTTTAAATTTTAAATAATGTGGCAAATTGATAATTTCCGAAAACACATTATTCAACTACCAAAAACCCACCAACCAACACTCTCGAAAAACCACCACTTATCATCGAAAACTCACCACTAACATCCTTTGAAACCTCACCCTCTAACCACCAAAAACTCACCACCTAACCTCCAAATATCCACCACTCAACCACACACACACTCAAAAAAAATGTAGAGAGAGAGGTGCAGAGACGGGAAAAAGAAAAAGTGAAGGGAGTTATACTCATGTAAGAAAACTCAATTTTCATTGCTAAAAAGGATCGAAGTTGGGATCTCATTAATCCCAAGGTGAAACCTGCGTGTTTTTATTTTTTGTGTTTCCATTTTTTGGTCACTAAAAATCAGAAACACATCACAAACATATTTTTTTGACAGAAATTAAAAATAAAAATAGAAAAAAAATAAAAACAACAGGTCAACAAACACAATCTACGATACCCAATTTTTTTTTTGATATTATACCACTATTTATTATTTTTGTGGAGATTTTTATCAATTTTTTTTGTATCTATTTTTATTACTTTTATGGTCCTCGTGATTGATCATAATATACTACAAAAGTAGTAAATTATCTGCAAAAATTATAAATTTTTATTGTAAAATGACTCAAAAAATTATAAAAATATAAAATACCTATTAAAATATTAAAATTTGAGGATATAGTACCATTTTTTTTTTACCATATTCATAGGGACTGTTTGGTAAGGGGTATGAGGGCCTTGGTAAGATGGATAACGAGTTAAGGATCCAAAAGACAATTCTACCTCATAAACATGAGCATGAATTGAATTGATCAAAGATAAAATAGTCATTTACGAGACAAATAGTGATTAATAATAATTATAGAACAAATAGGATAAAATTACAATATATATGTGAGTCTTACATATATATGTATTATATATCAAACATAAGTATAAATCAGATTGAATATTGAATCTCATCTTTATAAAGAATAATTTAATTTTAAAAGAGTTTAAAAAAATTAATTCAAATCCCCAAAATTCAACCAAACAAGCCCAAAAACTCCGAGAATCGGCAAAAAGCCAGCCATTTGTGGGCAGTCTGGTTGGTTGATTGGATCATGATTCACGAGCCCTTTGACCCGTTTCACCGTCAGGTAGGGCAATGGGTCTTATTGGTTCATTTATGACTTGTGCAGGCAGATCGTGGATTGATCCATTAATCCGAGACCTATCAAGCCATGGGCCATCCGACCCGTCACATGTCAGACTGTGGACAGATCCTTTTACTCAACAGGGAGGACCAGGGACATTGGCCCATTTATGACTCGCAAGGTGGCATGTCGGGTACTTTGCAGCTCGACAAATTTGTTAAAAATGAATAAGCATTATATTTCGATTTGGAGGAAAAAAAATAAAAAAATTTGGACCCGCTTACATATCTTGAATTAGACCTGTCAGTCGTGTCGGGTGAACCAAATTCATATCGAGTCTTAATGAATTCGTATCAAAAAAACATTTTATCAATATCCAATTCGTTTATTAATTCGTGTTTAATAAGTCATGTCATATCCGAAAATGAGTTATGTCGTGTATTTTTATTGATTGATTTTATTCATATTCAATTCGTTTATTAATCGTGTTGTGTCTAGTCTACTCGTTTTTAAAACGGATAGCTTAAGAAAAACTTAAACTTTCTAATTTTGTATTATGTTAACGGATCGTGTGATATTTTGACACACTTACCTTGAATGTGTTTTTCTTACTAGGCTAATCCGGCCCAACCCGTTATTGACCCTAATTTCTTACTTATCTAACACACCACGTTTCACTAACCCACCCAAAAAAAACCTTACAAATAATCTCCAAGAAGTTTAGCTAGGCATATCCAGATAGAGTAATGCTATTAGGATATAATTTAATGACTTAATTTATTGATCTAATTAATTATAATTTTTAAATTATTTTTAAAAATAATTTTCCTTACTGTGCTTTCATTTATTACTCAAATCAAACTATTATACATAGTGTTTGATAAAAAAAAAAAACTATTATACATAGTGAGTCATTTTATGATATTGCTTTAATTTATTTTATTTTTTTACTACAAATTAGTTAAATGTGAAGATTATTTTTCAATATATAGAACCAAAATTAATTTGGGCAAATTATACTTTGTACCCTAAAAGATTTAAAAGTTCTCAATTAATATATTAAAAAATATTTTTTTTATATTTTATCGTCAACGTATTAAAAGTGTTACAATATTGTCCTTCTATTAATTTTTATTATTCATTATGTAAATGTCAATAGGGTGATTTTTTATGAAATCAGAAATGAAAATTAAAGAAAGAGTCACATTACAATTTTTTTAATATATTGTGAGTATAAAACTTGAATATTTTTAATATGATTGGATAAAATTGAATATTAATCAAACAAAATTAAAGTTCAATTTGATGTTAATTTGAAAAAATTATAGATTGTTTTTGTATTAATTTGAGTAAGGGTGATTAAGTAAAATGGGAGTTCTAGTAAAGATAATTTAGTAAAATTATATATTTTATTAGGAAAAAAATTTTGATAAGGTATGCACTGATATTTTAGAAACTAGGGAGGTGTCATTGAAATATGACTTAAATTCATCATTAAAATTTATCCTAGGGTTTTTATCAAAAAATTGATAAAAATAATTATCACTACAATTATAAAAGCACATACAAAAAGTTGATAAAAATAAAAGTAATACTACATAAATTTAAAAAATAGATTTAATAATCATAACTATTAAATAGATAGTAAATCTCAATAAATATTGAAACTCAAATAAAATCAATGGTTATAATTATCAGATCTATTTTTTAAATCAATGTAATATTACTCTAAAAATAACCATTGAAATAATAAATTTTAGAAGTACGGTACCGATAGCATACGGGTAAAAATTATGATATTTCATTTTTTTACCTGATATTTTGCTGTTTTTTTTTTCTTAGCTTACTCTATTTGATCAAATGTATTATACCTACCCGAATTCCGTCCAAAACAATTGTGTGAACATATTTTTTTAGTTATTATTTTTTTGATCATTTTAACAATTTATTAAATAATCTGTACCAATTAACTAATACAATAAATCAACAATACTAAAAAAAGCACAATATATATAATGGGGTAGTAATATAGAATGCATATAAAATTTTCATATTCTACCCTACCCGTCTGTATGTATATATATATATACATACATATATATTACTACTCCATTTTTTACTAAATACTAAAAAATATTTTATTGCCTTCCTAATTCTTTCAGATATCTCGGATAAGATAAAGTAAGGTTGAAATTTACATGCAATTGAAAATTTGATCACCTCTGCCAAAAAATAAGCAGTCTCAAGGCAAAAGCTACTAAAAATAAAATGACAGTTTTTCCCTCACAAAACTCACCAATTCTTCGTACTCCCTAATAACCTTCAGGTCGACGCCATTCCTGATAATCTGTGGGAAGAACAGCCAAGCACCGGTCACCGCCACGAACGCCAACGTGAGTGGCCCTGAAACCGCCCTGTGCAACCGAAACCGCCCGTTCACCGCCGTCTTGACAGCAACCTCCACGCCGGTACAAACTCCTTGGAGCACAAAGAACCACGTCACCTCCCACGTGGGACTCACACGTATCAGGTAGAAGTAAATAATCTCGTGCATCAGACCGGACACCAAGAATGAGGCTAGATATGCGACTTGTAGGCCCCACAATTTTCCGACCACACGCGTTGAAATACGGCGGACAGGATAGAATACGGTAGGGCGTAAAATACTGGTAACCATGAGGTTCCACCTACGACCCCAAAAGTCTTGAAGAGAGGTGGCTAGGTATGGCTCGTTGAACTGTGGTTCGATCTCAAACCCTAGAATGGCTCGAAGCGGGGCCGCAGTGATGGCTAGGACTAGCTCAATGGCAAGATAAAGATGGCAACAGTACAGGGCCAAGATCACATATGGATGCAAATATTGCCTATAATCGTATACCCGAATAATCACAGCCAAAAGCACCACCTTTAGAACAAATAGAGCTTTTCTCTCTAAACTTTTCTCCAATTTGGAATCTGGGTCCAGACTGGAGTTTGAATTTGCAGATGGGTTCTTATTGCTTTTGGCCGTTGCAGGTGACTGGAGAGATGGGTCTGAACTTGTTTCGGCATTCTGAGGTGATTTGAGAGGTGGGTCTGAACTGGTTTTGGCATTTTGAGATGATTTGAGAGATCGGTCTGTGTTCTTTTGGGCATTGGGATGTGATTTGGGAGATGGGTCTTGTCTAGTTTTGATGGGGAGGAGAGCAACGGAAATGAAATGAAAGAGAGATAATGGTGGTTGTGGTGACAAAGGGCCTTGACCGAAAGAAAAGAGGATGAGCTTGAAATTACCAAGCCAAACAAGGTAGAAGATTGTAGGGCCACAAAGATGGAAGGAGGAGATGTTGAGAGGAAGGATGCAGAGGAGGTAGATGATGGGGAGGAGAGACAGAAGCCTGATAATGCCTCTTGGGATGAGAGAGACAACATAGTAACAATAGACTAGAGATGTGATTGCTGTGATCCATACCTTGATGAAATTGAAGAGCTCACTGTCCATAGTATTAGGATCTACTTTTTGGGCTGGTCAACGGTTGCTATTCTCTGAGCCACTGGCCGTTTGATTTTCCAGCAGACGCCAAAAGAGATGGGCTTTGTTTGCGAGGTGAAGTGAGCCATTAACAACTTTGGAAGGGTGGGGTCACATACTGTTTGAAAAATATAGAAGAAGGGGTGGGTCACATGCAGTGGTAAAGTGTTCATCTTACGGGTGTGGTTATTCGCTACGGAGGTGGGGCGTTTGCTGGGAATGTTTAAAACCATCTCTAATGGGTAAAACAACTGATAAAAAAATTAATTTGATATAGAATTCAAATATACATGAAGATTTTTTTAAAATTTTTTTAAAAAATAAGATTATTAAATTTTTAAAGGAGAATGTAATCTCACATTGATGAAAAGGATAAGAAATTGAGTTTCCTTTAATTTGGGTTTTAAAAAAAATTTCTTTATTTGGTATGAGAATGAGTCTACTAATAGAGAAAGTTTTTAATAATTTTTTACCATTTTTTTAAAAAGTCTACTAAAAAAGGTAAAGACCAAAGATACTATAAAAAGTTACATGAACTTTTTTTTGTGTCAATTGAATTACTGAACTCTCTAATTGTGTTAATTGAGCTCTTATGTCTACTTTCGTTAGATTTTCTAATAGAAAATGATAAAATATGTCACTCACATGGCATAAATGATTGAAGTAAACTACTTATATAACTCTCAAACTATGATTTTTATGTCAATTAAGCCTTTTAACTTTTTTGTGTGTTAATTGAACCCATGAATTTTCTAATTGTGTCAACTGGGCCCTTTTGTCTTTTTGTGTCATAGTCAAATGAGTGACACTCTCTAACAAGGTCACACAAAAAGACTCAATTGACACAATTAGAAAATTCATAAGTTCAATTAACACAATTAGAAAATTTAAGAGTTCAATTGACATAAAAAAAAAAATTCAAGGACTCAATTAACACAAGAATCATAGTTTGAGAATCATTATGTGTAGTTTAACTCAACAAATTAAGTCCAATAGTGTTTCTGAAATTCTAGTTCATCACCACATTAATAAAAAAGTAAAGAGTAAACCAAAGAAAACATTCAACTGCCCAATCATATACCAATATCACAAATTCACAACTTTACCAATAACAGTATCAAGTACAAAAAAGTTGGATTCCATTACCAGTGAGTGAGGTTTTATCGACTTGCATGCTGATGAGCGCTTTCCCTCGAGTTATGTGACTCAAGTAACAGGACACATATACAAGCAGCAACATATCATTACCAACTTTTTACCATCCTAAGCAATGCTGGCTGACAACTAACGCATGCCTACGAAGCATGCAGGATAATCTATTCGTTAAGCCACCCTGAGGAATTGTGTTCTGAAAACGGGCGATAAGGACCGGGTGCAAAGGTTAGTGAGTAAACTTCAGATCCTGTCGGGGGACGTAGAGAGTCGTGCATGCCACTTCTGCTCAACAAAGAAGGCTCAGATCCCAAATTATTTAGCCTTGCATGGTTTAACTCGTCCAATCGAGGTACATTCTGCTGCATTGTGGATCTATGCATCTTACTGTAAGCTGAGCCTGCGGCTGAACCTGCTAAATAGCTGTCCTTTTGGCTAGAAGAATCAGGCTCATGTAATCTTGTGTCTAATTCCCTTTCGTACTTGTATTCCATCTCGCTAAAGTGTGGTCTGTAACCACAGCTATCTGTGTTTCCTCTTCGGTGATCTTCAACCTGTTCCTCTGTGTTCCCAACCCCATAATCAGGGTCGGGATTAGCACCATGTGACCCTCTTTGGGTCAAAGTTGAATAAGGCTTCTCATTTCTAAAGCTGTGCCTCCTTTCCAAGTCGTGGCCTGTCTGGAACTGCGAATGTGATCTAGAATTGCTGACACGCTTGAAATGCCCATAACTTTTTCTCTCTGCGTCCATAGGTGAGAGCATATCAAGAAATTTAGATGACTCATTATTCAATGATCTGTCACCAGCTACACTGAGTGGGGAATGGCAAGACAGAGAACTTCAGCTATTCTGATTGCCCTCTGACATCTCAACTGATTCCCTTCCTCGATTTCCTTCACTACAACCCATCTTCTTTGCATTCCTAATAGACAAATTCTTCCCATGACCAAGGCTCTTGTGTCTTTTTGTGCCACCATTGTCACGCATGGAGCCTTCCTTTTGACTTCCAGTCAAACTGATTCCACTTCCTTGGAGTTGTGCTGGTCGATGATCATCCACCCGCCCAGGAGTTCCACTATTAAGATCATGATCCTCCACTGGGAAGTCAGACACACGTGTTTCATACCCATTTTCCACCAGAGATAGCTTCTCCCGTCACCTGGATAAATGGCCCTGATGTTGGGCAATTGCCTTATGTTTGCAAGTCCAATCTGGGCGACTCCAAAGACAAAGAGGTGGTCCACTCACGTTCCAATCCTCCAATTGTTTGTCATTTACATCAACAGATCCAGGCAAATAAAAAGACTACCAAAAAAACAAAAATAAACCAAGATGATCCAGCGGACAAACTTGCATCCTCACGTGTGTAAATGTGTGCTCATATATATCTCTATGTACTGTAATAGCCATAAGTGATCCACACAGAACACTTCTATTTTACCTTTCCGACAAGCAACTCATCATCTTCCCACACCAAATCATATGGAGGTTCCTTCTTATCTAATCTGGTTGAACACAAACCAATGAATGTGTTTCAGTGAGATAAGAGAGGAATGAAGAAGAGGAGGAGGGGGGGGAGGGGAGACTACAGAAGCAACTACCTTTCTGTCTCCCAGGGAACTATAAGGACAAGAAGCTTTGGCTTAAACTCAAGCGCTTTGTTAATCAACTTGTTTGCAAGGCGGGCATTAAACTCCAAAAGGAGGGTTCAACCCCATGATCTACTCAAGAAACAGAAAGCCATGGTAAGGAAATGTGAATAAATCCGGGAGTACAAATATCCTGTGTACTAAATGAAATAAAAAGTCTCTCACCAGTTGTGACCCTGTCGGCAACTCCTTTGGATGGACGCTCATCCAGTCCCTCTTCTCAAAGTTGAAATCATGCTGCAAAAGGGATCCAAAAGTAGCCATACAGGGATAAAATCAGATCAACCAACATTGCAAACCCATAATCAATCAACTTGAGAAAGGCCATTTTACAAGATCTAACAAGGATTTGATATCACAAATAATGCCTCCATTCATGGGCATTTACCCCCACCCAGGCAATGGCTACGTTTTGGTGAATTCTATAACAATGGCACAGAAAAACCAACTCAAGTACACTGTCGTAGTATTTGGAGTTTTGAACAAGTGTCACGACCCTAACAGAAATGAGAATATAAAGGATAACAGCTACATGTATTGGACCTTTCCAGCCCAAATGACAGTCCCGCCAAAACTCTTTTTTCTCTTTCAAAAAATCTTAAACAAAGTTTAAGCACAAACTCTCGTCAATAGCGTGTGATCACCATGTCACTAAAACCAGAGACAAAATAAAATTCATAAGAATTGCAATTATAACAAAAAGAATAAAATTTCAAAAGGCAGTAACAGGACAAAGTAGACTGTAGACATGGAAAAAATAATGCAGCCTGGTTTTGTGATCTGTTAAAAGACTCAACAAGTGCCAAAAGAATGTTAAAATGACCAATTTAATTACTTCTCAACAACCTGTGATTGAGAGCATTGTATATGTACAGAAGAAGATTTTTGGAATGATTTATACTTCTATTCACTAAACAACATCCGTATGATATATAGTTTACCCAAGGGCAGTGGTGTTCACCTTTGCTTGTAAAATATCATAATTTTTGTATGAGCAATGCTTCCCCATCTCATCAAGCTTCTCTTTCATAATGCAACTGAAGTCGTTCGAGCCGCAACAAAAATCAACAATCTGTTCAAAGGAACAATAGCTATCTTACTCAGATTAAGTACTACAAGTACATCATGAAGCATTGATATGAGAATTACCCAAATCAAAGATAGGAAAATCAGAAAGACAAGGTTCCACCACTCTCCTTGTAAAGGAGAAACAGTGAAAGGTGGTACGCTGCAGCACCACCTCTGATTCTAATCCTAACAAACCGAGTCTCTCCTAATAATTTTTGAAGTCACAACACTCATAACACCGTGGTTCAACTGCATTAGAGTGGCATAAACACTAGGTATTTATTAATAAGAAAATGTCCCCGAGTTCCTCATTGTTCAAGTGTGTCCATCAAGGTTCAAATTCACAAAAGTTCCAGTGCATTAAATTAGACAAGCACCACCTTCCCATTTGCTAATTACAGCTCACATTTCACATCCTACACCAAAAAGATTACATACAATGTATGTAGGGTAGATTACGATGCCACCCCATGACTTTTGTCAATAACTATGAGACCCCAACAGGAGGATTAAAGTGGTCGGCAGTAATAGCTCAAATTGCTTTACCATAAATATACTGGTCAAAATCAAACATTATTGTTCAATTGGTCAACTGATCCATTGGTCAAACATAAAATAAAAAGAAAATGAGAAAGAGAAAGAAAGCCGACCCACCTCCCCACATTTCTGGGTGCAAGTGTGATTGTGTGAGAGAGGAGAGACATGAAAGACAGAAAAGAATGGGGTGTCTGTGTACGGGACTATCTTGTTCCAATGAGGATTAGCTTGGATTTATGATGACTTCATTCCAAAAAAGAATAAGGAATAATTTTTCTGTTTCCCTGAATAATTTTGAAATGTTGAAATGCCAGTGAGTGTCATTGTAATTTACCCCTACATATGTAGTGCTTGCATTCACGATTTTACATCATCTTATTTGCATCCTTTTGGCTCGATGTCAAAATCCATCTTGAAGTTGAAAAAAGTTGAAATTGTAATAAAGTATCTTCTGATTGTTAAAGCGGAACCCTACAAGTTAAACAATTGGCATGCTGAAGGCAGTCTCACAAGAAAGAGAAACAACAGCTTCAAAGTACAAAAGCAAAACCTAGAAGTTTGCAATGTCAATGGCAAGGATCTAAATAGAAAAGTATATGTTGCAATGAACCAGGACACATCATTGATCAGATCTAGCTCAAACAAAGAGAACATTCCCTACACATAAGCATGCACATGGTTTTATTAAGATGTATCCACAAGAAATAAGCTGAAACATGCATCCAGAAATATGTTGCGAAAATTAGAAGGAAACAAATAAATGTACAGATTATTACCATATCCCCATTTCGAATGTACCAATGGAGCTTATCAACAATCTGCAAGATGAAATTATGCTTTCAGAGAACTCAATGTAACTGTTTTATAATTTTCAATTCTTAACATTTATAAAGAACAGAAAAAAAATCCAAGTATACTGATGGAGAGAGCATTAAATGATAATTAATCAGCGTTGGCTCCTGCCGCTCCCCAATGCAAGGTGCATATCTGTCAATGGATTAGATTTTAATCTAAAGACGATCCTAATAGTCAGATATGGACCTATATTCTTTACTGTGATCCCAATCCCAGTTAAAATATTTTCTTTATATTCACAAATCAAACTGGATATACCAATATTCGATCCAATTATAATTTGATCCTAATTAATAATAATTTATAATTTATGAGAGATTTCAACCACAAATCACTTAGAATGAATCTATATCACCTATTTTTAGCATAAAATAAGTAAAAGACTTGGATCAATTTCTAGAACCTCCTTCTCTCTCTGGCCATAATCATTCTTGCAATCTCCCTTAGTCATAATCTAGACAATGAATACAGCGCATCCAATATGAACTAGTCTCTAAAATTCTAAGCCACACTCAAGTGAATAATCTACGAAGTAACAAACAATTCAAAAACTGTAAGCAGTTCTTGAGTAGCCCATGAAAGAGAACAAAGATAAGTTAAGAATGATCATAACCATCAAAAGTAAATGTTTCTCTTATCATCGGTCACTGTAAACAATTAACTCACCTCTTTTAGCTTGTCCACTTTTGTAAAATGGCGACCAAAGGACGTGTAGCGCATGCCATGTAGAAACGGGGCCAGATACAGTTTTAGCTTGTTCTACATCCAACACAACAAATCAAACTAGATTTAAAGAACATTTTCATCATCTGACACATAAAGGTCAATAAAATGAATGCAATATGGATAACGACCGGAATTGTAAGAATTTTTCACATATTGGTGCAGCAACACCAAAAGATGAAAAAGACAAGTTCTTAAATCCAAGATACAGGATCAACCATAACTATGCCAGATGTTCATCAGTTCATGTAATCAGTAGGACCACCAAAATTAAATATCTACGTTTAGTTGAGCTCACCAATCATAATATACTTTTAATCATCAGTTTCAATTCCATTCTATCAAATATCACCATTAATGGAGAATCTATTCTGGATCCCCATTTCAGTAACACAAAAAGGCATCAACAAGTTCCCCAGAGCAACAACACCATAATAATACTTAGATACACATCCAATTGATATCATAGAAAGAGATCATCGAACTGCCAAACAGATAAATTTTGCTCCTTCCGTGATGGAACAACAGAATTCTCCAGGATTGCTCAAAGAAAGGTCCACCTTACTCTGAAAGAAAACCAACACTAAAATGCTTATGCTTTTCAAAAGGGCTGTTCTCCGGGTTATTTTGTCCAATCCTGAACTAATCAAGAAAAAAGAAAAAAGGGCAGCCCACCACACGAGGCTCCTGCAAACCCGGGATGATGGTCAAATGTACTCAACCTTTTCCCGCATGCGGAGAGGATGCTTTCATGATTTGAGCCCATGATGTTGAGGTTGCAATAGGGGCAGCCTCAACATTACAGTATGGTAAGCCCCCAATCCAGAAATATCATGAAAAGGACCAACATAAGATCAAGCAAATATTATCCTTATTGACTAATCAGTTAATTTCCCAAGTGGTCATAAGCTATGGTTGAAAGTAGGAGAATTGATGTGTCGGCTTTCTGCCTATAGTAAAATCATTGACATATTCAATTGGATCATAGGGCCCCCAATGACAAAAATAGAAGCCCAACAAAAATTTAAAATAAAGCCCACATAATAAGTTTCAAATTGCTTCTATCCGGCTTGGCCCAAAAAAAAAAGTCAAACAGTTGTCTCTCCCTCTCTTCATTATTTTTCTCATTTAAAGCTGTCATAGCTAAATAAAGAAAAAAATTATATTCTCTCTCTCTTTCTGAATTAAATCCCCTTATAAAGCTGTCACTATTGCATAATTACAAGACATTACATTTTAAAAAAAAAACTACACGGCTAGACATTAATGCACCTTATTAAGCTGTCAACAATTAACTTAGTGTAGGCCCTTACACAAATAAGAAACCAAAGTACTTTAAAAAAACCTACACACCAAGCGGCTACCATCTCTCTCTCAAGCACCTTATACTATATTTCTCAAGCCATAAGCCCAATACCCATTCTCATATGGTTAATACTAGTGGGAGCCCATGCGATGCATGGCGTTTTCAATCTCTCCCATTACAATTCTACCAGCCTTACCATCACCTTACCCCACCTCGACCTTAGTATTTTTGAAAAATTACTTATTATTGTCATAAATTAAGGAGGATGAAATACATTAGTTTGTTGGAGTAGTTACATAACTTACATAAGCCATATGGAATGATTTAATTTGATGAGATTAATACATTGTTATTAAATATTTTATTTTAAAATTAAAAAATCTAGTACTTGATGAGGAAAAGTTTCATAAGCATCCTCTCTCCTAAATTGATTGCTATATATATAGTAAATATAGATTTAGAGTAGAGAGAGTAGGTATGTGAGTGAGAGACGGGAAAGGAAGAGATGATGGGAAAGAATTCGAGAAAATTGAAATGGAGTTTTGGAGTTCATCCAAGCTAACTACATTGCTATATATTATGTATAGATTGAATCATTCAATAAGATTTAGTTTGTTCATTCATAATTTATATATCTTATATCTTCAATGATGTGATGTAATTTAAGTGACAACATATGTTATTCTGAAAGTTAGTTCTCTTAGTTCATTTGAGGGAGAAAAAAAGATCATATATTGGTTAAATCTTATCAATCAGGTGTTTGTTCTTAAACTCTATAATCTATTAGATTTTTATCTTAGTATCGTCTTTTATAGTTTAAAGAATTTATTTTATTTTGTAAGTTTTTTTAATCTCAAAACATTTGTACCAAAAAATATGAATCTGGATGTGAAAAGCATTAAAAAAAGGAAAATTTAATGAATTACTTCAATCTAAAAAACCATTGATAAATTTGTGAAAAGGTCCTATCTAAACTTCCGCCTAGGACCCCCATTTATATTGAGCCTGCCAATCAGCTTCCCCCTCCTTCCATTTAAAAATAGATAAAATAGCTTCTTTAGTACATTAGTGTAGCTTTCCACTAGACAAAATCATAATGATAACCTCTATCCAAAAAATGTCCCCAATATTAGAAGAGGTGTGAACAACATATGCCACCTTTGATCAGATAGATGAACATTCAAACCACGGTTGATGGAGCAAAATGGATTAGTCTCCAATGCCAAGATGAATCAAGTCCAAAAAGAAACAGAATCCTAAAGCAAATTTTAACCAACCAACAACACCAAAAACAACCACCAATGGCATAACTCATTATCTAATTTCAATGAAAGAAGAACTCATATAAAAAGGCTTTGAATAGAATGACCAATTAACGGTGATGAATTGACAATTACCTTCCACCTCATTATCTGGTAAAGAAGCCCCGGCTCACAAACAGCTTTTGCATCTTCAATACTGCACCCTTCTTCAAGCTTATGTAAAGCTGCACGAAGAGCCTGCATAAATATGACCGATACAATGCAAATACCCACAAGAAGGTTCCGTAGAAATTTACAAAAAATAAGGTAAATGAGATATTCTAAAACATACCTCAATGGAACCCTCCACCTTTCCCAAGGTTATCGTCTTGTCTATACCAGTTTTTGATGATGCATGTCTTGTTGGAACTTTGTGCTTTTCTATGACCTCCTCCAGTGTTATTGAAGATGCAGCAACTTTCATCAAAGCCAGTATTCTACATTGCAAGAAACAAAAGTAAGAACACAAGATTCTAATATATGCGCCATCATCATTTCAATTCCCGCTCTACAACTAGAAGATAGCAACATTACGAATCCGATCCAGTTCTAAATTAATGTGTGTGCACATTAGAGAGAGAGAGAACAAAAAGGATGTAGCACTGTAGTTGTAAAAATCAATGAGCCAACCTCCTCTTTGCATCAGCATCTAAAGGTGGCGATCTGCTCGCTTCCTTTGCAAGAGGATTAACAGTCTGAGTTTGCTCAAGTACATTATCTGTTATGCCATCCTTCCTTGATTTGCCTGCCTCAAAATCCTTACTGTTCAAGTCATATAACCTTTTCCCTAAAGAGATCTTGCTTTCAGCAGTGTTGGACTTGTTGACTTTCACCAAGGAAGTCTTATTCGAAGTCTTTCTGGAAGTATCCATTACTTTATGCCTCCACAAGGAATTAGATCCATACAATCTTCCCTTACTCTCTTTTGAAGAATCACCCTGCTTTATAGCTGAAGATAACTTTTCAAAACCCTTTTGTGTTTTCACAACAGTTCTCTTCCGAAAATCTTCCTCTAAAACCAGACTTCTCCGCTTTGGTGCAACTTTCTCTCTGCTGGACTGCAATTCTGATGCTTGGTTTTTCTTTCTTTGGACATTCCATGGGAATTTTATGTGGTTTCTCATAGGAGTCGCAAGTTCATCATCAATCTCATGTTTTCTGAAAAGAAGGGAAAAACTAAGCACATTTTTTTTTGGGTTTTGATAAGCAATTAATAGATGCAGACAACATTAACCAGAAAAATGACGAATGCAAGAGCACTTACAAGCAATAGATCAATATACGATTTGGCATAAGACCTTCCCATGCCCTTTGCATGGTGCCCTCTTCTTCTATATCTTCAAAAGCAATCAATCTGATTAAAGTAACCAAAGCATCAACTATATGTATACCAGCCATTGAAAATCAATGATGATATTGAGAAAGAACATGGAAAAAAATAAAGGAATACCTAGGTAAACATTTCCTGTGATACGCCTTTGGACAACGTCTACAAATGGCAAACTGCAATTCGGGATCCATCTTATTTTCTCCCTGTTTACATACAGAGCATTTATGGACAGGACATGTGAACGGTTCCCCAGATGCAATTTTTATTTGAAGCGCTTCAGCCTCGGTTTCATTCTCATGATGGAGCAGTTTTGATACACAAAGTGGATGGTAGAAATGGCCACAGGTTGCAGAAACACAAGGAAAAACCTGGAAAACATTAGGGAAAAGAAGTCTTTATACATGCACATTACAAAGAACACCAGCAATACTGTTCTTAAATATCTAAGCTTGGTTAATTGTCAAAATATGATTACAATGCATCCCCATAGTTGCTTATTAGATAATATATACAAAAAACAGTCGATTCTAACAAGCATCTATGCCAAGGACAATGAAAACGGTGGACTCTCACCAGAATGCTCAACTCATTAAAGTGTCTAGTGCTAAAAAAGAGAGCCAAATTTCAGGGAATCAGTTTAAACTTTAAGGTTCTGAAAATAAGAATAGCAGGCTATAACATTAGAGTTCACATCTGTCAAAGAGGGAAAGGCACGGGCAACGGTCTTAGTGAATTATAGGTACAATCAAACATAATAGTGAAACAGCAAGGCCAACTATCAAAAGAAAAAAAAAATCCGACCCAGAAAGTATACAGGAAGAAGAAACCAAAACAAATGATGTACTAAAAAGCTTACTACTTTACCAATAAAAAAACCCAACCTAGCTGAACCAAAAAAATAAAAAGCAATGCCTAGTAAAAGTAAAAGAGAGAGGAACAGCAATCCTCATGATTTCAGATGAATGTAGCTCCCGGGATACAGGACAAATACATACCTCATTGACTTATTTTGAATTATATGCTCCACAATGACTGTTATGGTTAGCCCAGTAGACCCTACAAGTCTTGCTTCCTTGAACTATGCCACAGCATGATAAAAATACTTTCAATTCTTGCAATGGCATTAATGCACTGCATTCCTTTTTGATACTATGAAGTAGCATTCCCTTTGTTAAGAGCCTTTGGCATAAATAAAGCAACAATTTTTTGGGTTTTTCAAAAGAACTCATACCTTAGCACCAGATGATTTATCAGATGACCCCAAACCCCTGCAAGAAAAGCACTGATGTTGTTTATTTTGACAATTCTCACAAAAAAAATCTGAATTGCCTACAAGATATACGTCTATACCTCAAGAACTGCTAATATTTACAGGCATAGAGAAAACCAAATCAAGAAAGGCATGCCTATAACATTTAAAAAAGTTGACATGAATAGGCAACATACTTCTACTTGCTCATCAGAAAAACCAAGAGATTGGCACATTGAATCAGAACCAGCTTCTTTAGTTGCATGAAACGATCTCAAGCACCTCCCTTTGCAGCTGTATAAGATCACAATTGTTACATAATTTTTCCCAAGGAGAAAAATGATACTCAAAATGTGACGATCACCCAGGAAACAACCACCAACAACGATAGACCTTCTAAACAAGTCAAAAGAAACTGAAAATGAAAATCAAATACCAAACACATGTACCAGATTTAACCAACCCCACTAAGTCTATGCCATAGAATTTTGGTTGACAAGATTAATTATATTATCTGAAATGGGGAAAATGACTTAATAGAAAGTGGTGCATCTGCAAACAAGATTAACCATCTTTATACCTAGCATGCATGATATGGATACAGCGATACGACAAAATTTTAAAAAATAGAATACAAATACGGCTAGGATATGTATGTGACTACTATAGGACGTTACTCTAATACTAGGGGTATGAGGGATTAAGAGATTATATACGTCCCAAAGTAAAACAATTTGTGTTGCTGACATAGGGACTGCTTAATTGTGTTTTGAATCCAATGTTTTATATAATTCTAAATTTAAACATGTTTTCCCTTCCGAGAGTCCTCAAATCTTGCTTAGTTTTTAATTGCAACAGACTTCAATGTCAAAGAGTCATAAAAACTCATTATTCAGGGTAAACAAATTATAAAGACTTCATAAAACTTGTGACACATGTGATGTACGTCCAAATGAATATCTTGAAACAAAGAATTCCCATTTGTATGATTTATGGTTTCTACACAATCCACCTCACTAAGTCTTGAGGCAAATGTATCCAATGTGGAGATAATCCAAGATGTATCCGACAAGTATCCAACAATGATAAATATTTTATAAATTAATTGATACTTGTGGAATCCGCGAGTATCCGACGAGTATCGATATCCGATATATATCGAATACGGATACGTCAGTCCGATCGAAATATCTGTGCTTCATAGCAACACACATCAAGCAACTTAATCTTATAATTTTGAAGGACATCAGAACACAATAGGCTAAGAATCTAAGCCCAGTCAATTGAATACTAATCACACTATTAGTCCGTTCAAATATTATTTATGCATTCTTCCAATCCTCGAAACGTTTGTCAAAAGATGTTCACAGAGAAACCAGCATAGTAAACAATCCAGTCACAAAATTCCAGTTTTTTTCATGAGCAATTGCTCTATAGCTTTCCTCAATAAAGTATTTCATAGCTAGCAAAGCATTCTTCCTTCATTTCTACATCTCCTACATCATAAGGACATTGATATTTACAAAAAGAAATATCAAAATAATGAAGGTGGTTACACAAACTGCTACAGGGAGGGAGAAAGCAGTAGCAAAAACAGTATAAATGGTTGACATTGAGAGTAGTGTATCTACTAAACACACTAGATGTGCAAGTGATTAATAATTTAGAAAGGAGACATACCACGAAAGTTCACCACCATTATCACAAAAAGCGCAGACATAATCAAACAAATCTTCCTCATCATAGGACCCATCTTCTTCACTTTCATCAATCATATCATTATCAACTGTAAACCCAGACTTAACTATGGGTCCCACAGCCTGCCAAAAAAGCAAGCACAAATGCTCAAACGAAAATGTTTAATCAATGAAGAGACACGAGGTAAGTGCTTTTGGGAGGAATGGAAAGAGGGTGGGAACGTAACCTCATCAAAAGATTTGCTCTTTCTAGGCTTCTCCTCCAGAATTGTGCCTAAAAACTGTACAACAAATTACAATTTCACAACAGCCTAAACAAAAATCTCCTCAACCCAATCAAGCCTTGTCCCAACTACACTTGACCAAACATCTAAAATGATTAAATTTCTTTGAATCTTTTCATATATATAGTCATACTCCAGATTGCTCACAGCACCTTCACGTCAATGTCATACATCATTCAACGACAGTGACAGATTCAATAAATACATTTCCCTCATTCAAGACATGCTTCACACATCTACGATTTTATACACATGCACACATACAATACCAACCAGATGACCATACGAAAATTGAGAATCATTTCATACCTTACTGCATAAATATATATTTTTTTAATTCTTAATGAATGTCAAGATGCTCTTTCTACACTAATGGCAATGGCAAAGAATACAAACCTTGGATTTCGCTAAAGCTTCATCACTTTGAACAGCTTCACTTATTAAATCCGTGTGATCCACCAGGTCAGACTGAGAAGGCCTAGCCTCGTATGAGCTACAAATTGCATGGAAGTGTGAAAGATGCCAACAGCAAACAAAATAAAAGATATCAAGGCTGGGATAGGAGTATGCAAACCTAAAGATTTTAGATAGATGATCCCACAAAAGCTTTCCCAGATGATTCTGGATTCTTTTTCACAAAATGTAGGCAGTGCAAGGTGATCAAGATCGTCCTTATAGCATCTTCAAAACTCTTCCTTGGCTTTTCCAGATTGATCCAACTATTTTCCTTAGATAGCACTGACACCTCTGGTTTTGAATTTGAAAGGTCGAACTTCCATGCTGTGACCTGTTGATATATTTTGTGAAGCCCATTACCAGTAGTTCCATGCAAGAAGATTTTTTTTTCCCTGCCATCAAGAGTGTCACTTTCATTCCATTGAACTGGCAACTCTGAAAATGAAATGGGCTCATTGTTGTCATCCACAAAGTGATAATTTGACACCGTATATAGCAAAGATTCACCCTCATCGTCCGAAGATGCCATTCTTTTCTTCCTGCCACACTACAACTGTCACTTTACAACCTTCGCAAAATATTAGAGGAATTAAAAATGACGAACCCAGAAAAAATATGGAAACAGGATAAAATATGGGCACGCTCATAAAAAAATTCAAATATTTCTGGCAACAAATATGTACTAATAAATAGCAATAACATTAAAGCTACCGGGAGGACATAATTTCAGGGAAAACCTATAACATGAATCACATTATGTGGCCATTTATTCCCAGGAAAGTATAAGAAAAAAAGAAAGAACAAAAATAGTTTTCTTCCATGACTTTCCATAACATGAAAGCCCAGGAAAACAAAAGCTGCAGCACACCTGTGCCAAAACAAACCATTTGTAACAGTTGAATAAAGTTTTTCTGGTAAAAATCATAGTTGGTCCCTAAACTTTGCCTTTAATTTTAATTTGGTCCCTAAACCTTTAATTGTCTCAATTTAGTCCCCCCAACTATCAATTTTGTTTCTATTAGTCATTAGATCAACACTGAAATGGATCAGATTGGGTTAGTCTCCAGTTGACTGACAATAGAAATTGATGCAATACCTTAATTAAGACGAAATTGATACTTGAGGGATTAAATAAGAACAATTGAAAGTTCGGGGACTAAATTAAAATAGAAGGCAAAGTTCAGGGACCAATTATGATTTTTACCCAAGTTTTTCAGTGCTTTAGTCACCAACAACATCAAACATGAGCTCAAGATTTCCCTTATTTTCCATTCCTTGTTTTTTCCCAGAATTAGAAAACCATCTTGCATATATTTCGCTAAACATATTTCTTTATTTCTTTTTCACGGTTTTTCAACGAAATTCAAAACAACATCAAGTTTGATACAATACAACACAACCACCCACAGATTGTAA
>CM042187.1:44269981-44283408 GCA_023539305.1 Ilex asprella
ATTAAAAAAATTGATGTTAAAAAATATTTTATTTACAAATAATTATTTTTTATTTTTTATTTTTTTAATAATTTTATATGGATCATTTTAATTGATAAATAAATGAGTTATGTCATGTATTTTGAGCAAATTAAAGAAATATGTATTCTATCTAGTATTTTTTTAGTTTAATTCAGGGGTGTCCGAGCCAGTTTACGTGTACCTCGATTAATCTCTCTTTTTAGTCTGGTTAACAATAAGTCATTCATGACATGATTAAAGTATTCATAAGGGATAAATTTTTTATAGCCAAACTCTAAGAAGGTGTTAAAATTCAAATATAAGATGTCTGAATTTTCAACTCGTTTTTACTATCATTTGAACAATTCTCAGGTTGTAATAAGTTTTTAACTCTTAGGATTGTCATGTTTCAAACTAAAGCAGCTGTTAAAAAAGGTCAATCAAAGGAACCTTGTAACATAAGAGTTTAGATAAGAGCATAAATTCCGATTGGGAGATTTTTATTTTGTTTTGCCAGAATTTAGTGGGAACAATAATGTAGAAAAATTACAAAGAAGAATGATAGTACTAAGTAGGAGACCAACTAGAAGCAGTAACATCTCCTGGGCAGTATAATTGTTATATTTAGGAATAAGAATTATACACACAATTTTTTTTTTGATAGACAATAATTTTTTACACTACAAGCGAATAGGGAGGGAAGCCGAGGAGGAGAATCAAACCTTCAACATACCACCGAGTAGGGTGGTTCAGTAGGTTGTCAATCAAACTTCTTACTCTGAAATCGGAGGTTCGAGTCTTGTAATCTACAATGGACTTAATGATTGATCGTTGTACTAGCCTAGTTAAATTCATTCCAGATAGAAGTAACGGATCACCTTTTTTTTTCAATAAAAAAAAAATATCAACATGCCACTATAATATAGAGGACTTTAATCATTCGGGTAGGACTTCAATCCTCACACACAGAAAAATGGATAATCCTATATTGTCCAAACAATATGACATTAATATAATAAGTAAAACTTGAATTTTAAATTTTATTTTCATGTCTCAGGCGTAATTATCCTATTTTTTTCAAATTGAGTGAAAAAAATTATTTTTTTAATAGAATGTGTTATTTAGTAAAGTATCGTATGTCATGTAATTAAATAATAACTAAGTCTCAATTTTGAACTTCTATTTTCCTTATGGTCAAGTAATCATATAATAATCGCGAGTTAATTTAGGTCGGCAGAGTTTTACTTCAAAATAGGAGATTTAAAAATTGAATACGGTGAAAAAATGGGTACTCCTAAGACCATGAATCTCTCTCTCTCTCTCCATTATATATATAAGTTTAGGCAAATTCTAGCAGGAAAAAAAAATTAGTCCCATACCGTCAATTATTATTTTTTATGGATAAAGTTATAATTTTGAAAAAAAAAGTAACAACTGCTTAAGGATTTGTTACAATTTTGAAAGGAAAAGTTAAGTTATAATTTTGAAAAAAAAAGTTACAACTGCTTAAGGGTTTGTTTGGTTAAGAAGAAAAAAATGATAGAAAGTGAAGTGAATAAAAGAAAATGATATAAAATATATTTTCATCCATGTATTTGGTTAGAATAAAAAAATTATAGGAAAGTTTAAAAAAAATCATTTCATTGTTTGAAAGAAAGGAAAATTATAAGAAATTTGTTATAATTGTCTAAATTACCCTTAATTATATTAAATAGGTTTAAAAAAAAATATATATGCAATTATAATTGAAAGTTAATTTTTTTTTAAAGTGGCTCAATCATTCTCCTACTAAACAAACAAACCCTAAAGAAAGGCATGATTAATTATAGATACACATGATCAATCATAAAAAAGTACAGTATCGATGTCAAATTTTTATAATTAATTATAATTTTTAAAATTATAATTTACACATTAAAAAAATTATAAGTTTTAATATGATACTGGTATTAACTGTTAAAAATACCATTGCCTTCCTCATAATTTTATTGCAAAGTTGAGTAATGTGAACAAGGGAATGATCACTGTTCAAAAACAAAAACAAAAAAACAAGGGAGTGATCACAGCATTAAACTTCTTTATGTCAGTCTCTCTGTCCTCAATCAAACTTTGCGTCTATGGTTTTTCCATCATGTCATTTGGTCCATTCAATAACAACCACCGGCCAACCGACCATCTTCTCATTTTCGTTTATTCATGGATAAATTACACTAAGGATCCCTAAAATTTAAATTTTTTCGTACTTTGTTCCTCAAAATTTTAATTTTATCAATTTAGTCTTTAGTGTTCATACATCCAACTAATATAGTCCTTGACATCAACTATTGTCCATAAAAATGACAAAAAATGTCATGTGCTTGGCAGATGAGAGTATTGACGAGCACTTTTGAATTTTTTTTAACAATCCCTACGTTCAAATAATACTTTCCCTCGTCTAGACTAGATTATATTAAACATGTACCAAACATACATCTTCCCCTTTCTCTTTTTTTTTTCTTTCTTTCTATTTTCTCTCAACCACAAAGCCACTTTGTCTTCGTTTAACTATGGATCTCTCTCCACTCTAGGTAATCTGCGTCGATCTCTCTCCCTCTTAAATACACAATCTCTCTTTCTCTCTCTCTCTCTCACACACACACACACAAAATACAAAAAACACTACATAGCCACACAATACCTATTTTTTGCAAATTTCATAGGCAATTAAGCTTCAATTCATAGCATCGATCCGAAATTATAAGTGGCAGGGAATAAGCATGTGGTGGAGGATATAGATTTACAGGTTTTGATAGAGAAGGAGGAGATGTGGCTATGTTATGGGTTGGGTTGATGGAGGTGGTGTCAAGCGTATGGGATTTGCAGTAGCAATTTTAGGTTAGGGTTTGTACTGTGTTTTGTGTGTGAAGCGCTGAGAATGCAAAAGGGCCAGAGAAAGAACGAGAGATTGAGCAATTTAGAGGGTGAACGGTGGTAATGTATAATAGCGGTTGAAAATGGATACCAACGATGGAATCTTACAAAGAGAGAGATTGTGCATTTATCTTTTTTGTGCCCAATGTTTTGAAAGTGCAATGACAAAAATGTATGTTAATGCTCTCATGTGCCAAAGCGCATTATATTTTTCATCACTTTTTTGGATTGAAATTGGTATGAAAAATCATATCAACTGAACGTGTGAATATTGAAGAACAAATTGACAAAATTAAAGTTTTGAAAACCAAAGCGTGATAAACGTTAAACTTCGCGGACCATTGATGCAATTTATCCCATATTCATTTTTACTCATATGCCTGCTGACATCATATTGATAAATAATTAAACAATGATTCCTTACACAAAATTCCGTCACTACGAAATTTGAAAGTTCTATGCGAGTAAAAAGGATAAGAAATATGAAAGTTCTATGTCACATATTCTTCCACATGTCTTTACTTGAATCAACCATAATTCTAATTTGAAATCACCACCTCATAAAAATGTCTAAGGCCCAATCTTTAAGAAAACTTGCATCCATTTTTTTTATTCTAATTTTAAAAAGGATTGATTTTTGTGAGTTTTAAAAAAATTAATCTATCATTTTTTTTATCGTTCTCATTTTAATTTTTCTTATCAAATATGATATTACATCTATCACTCAAAATTTTCATGCTTATAACTTTTCATCTTTCTATTTTTTTATTATACCAAGCGAAACTTAAAGGTCGAGGTATCACTTGACCACAAATTTTTGTAGGTGGGGTTTAGGAATTTATAGGTTTAAGATACAACAATTTTTTATCCTCGTAGAGTCAACCACCTATGCACCTGAGTCATATTTTGTATGTATGTTTAGATGAAATTTAAAGGATGAGTTATGCGAAAATAGTCTATGCATCTTCTAAATCCGTGTTTGGTTCAATATTTAAGGCTTGAGATTTATACGATAAATGAATCTTGTCTTGTAGTAAATAGTTGATTGAAACTCACAATCAATTATTTTGGTGACTGTGTAATTCTTTGACTTTTTGGTTGAGACTCAATCACTTAACAGATCATTATGTCAATTAATTATGTCAATTTTTTAAGTGTTAATAGCATCAAAAACTCACGAGGAGTTGGATTTCAAAAGTGAGAGGTTTGATTTGTAGATAAAAAAACTATTTTACTAAAAACATTTATTCTTTTTATTCACCTAATTGTGGATATTTTAGTAAATTGAGTAATATATTTTAACACGAATACATTGATCCCACATGTATTTATATCACATATTAAATATGAGATTGTATAAAATTTTTTTTAGAGTAATATTTTGTATTCCAAATTTATATTTTAGATATGCATCCCAAATCAATGAGAACCATTGGATGAGTGAGTCCCAATGAAAAAAGTTAATGAGACCCACTCATCCAATGGTTCCCATTGATTTGTAATGCATATTTGGGATACAAATTTGAGATATGTAGCATTGCTCATTAATTCCATATAAATCCATGAGGCTGAATTTGAGAAGGTTTCATAAATTCAATCCAGACCCCCCCAAAAATAAATATCTAAAGAGGCTCCTAAGGTTTAAACCTCGGTTGGTTCCTCATTGTATTATAAACTCGAATAAATTCCAAAATTCCGTGCTCAGTGAGACTCAATTAAATTAATAATTGAGATCTAATTAGTTACTTATGATGAATTAAGTCAATAATTAGGTTCGATATCTATACTAATAAGATAAAATCGATTTTGAATCGTTAAGAGTGGTCGAGATTCATTTAATCCAACGGCTCAAAATCAACTCCAAAAAAATTATGCTCCAAACTTGAAAATTCCAATAAATCCATGCATTTTTCACATTAACTAAGACCAAATGATTTATTTTTTAGTCGTAGCATTCCAAGGAAGACTTACTGAATTTTAATTTTTGATAAATATTATTTTTTTAATTATAAATATGATAATTAATAGTATTTGGATAATCATGTTTCATGTTTGCTTTCACAATATGGGTATTTATAGTGTGACATGAAGGTGCCAAATGCGATTCATAACTACCCTTCTGATCCATACCATGGCCCTCTCTGATTGGACCTTGAAAGTCACTCTCCAAGTACAATATGTCATCCGATAACTTACACAAGGACTATCTAGTCATTTCAATTTCCTATAAAGAGAGAGAAAGAGAGAGACGAAGGAAGAGAGAGAAAGAGAGAACCAGAGAGAGGAGAGAGAAAGAGAGAACCCGAGAGAGAGAGAGAGAGAGAGCTTGTACCGTTTATTTTGTGTTAATATATGAATGAGTGAGGGAGGTCAAGTGAGAATGGTGTCGGACCAGGACATAGCCGAGGGTTTGGAGTCTCTTCTTCGCGAGTCGAACCCTAACAACAGCCTAAACTCCCTACACGCCGTTGTTCAGCAGCTTCAATCCAAACTAGGGTTAGACCTCACTCACAAAATCGACTTCATTCGAAACCAGATCCACCTTCTCCTCCGACCTCAACCACCACCACAGTTCCTCCAGCCTCCCAAAGACCATTTTGCCCTCCACCAGAATCCTAATTTCCACCCTGCTCCTCCTTCCCAAGTCTCTCCCAATTTCACCGTCCATCGTCCTGAGGAGTTCGGTTTCCGGCCGCCGCAGCCACCGCCGGCCATAAAATCTGAGGCATTAGCTACTGCTGCCGCCACCACTGCCGCCGCCGCGACCTCTGACGTTGATGCTCCTGAAGCCCCAAAAGAAAGGTATGTTTTTTTCTAAACAGTCTGGTTGGTTGGTTGGTGAGAAAATGTGGAAATAAAAGAAATGATTTTTTTGCCTTTGCGTCTCAGAAATTTTCTCACCAACCAAAGGGCTGGATAATCTTAATTTTTGCAACTGCTCCTTGGAATTCACTTGTAGAGTGGCGTTGTAGTTGAATGGTATCGCTGTTCCTGGTTTGAAGAAGTTAATTGTTTATTACGTATATGCCGTGTAAGTGAGACATTGCTTGTGGGCTGTTTCGGGGCTGAAGAGGTTTTTCCGAGGGTTTGCTTTGTTTTAAAGGAATATCTCATTTTTGGGTTAGATGTGATGTTTGTTGGATCCAAATTTTTTCATTGCATGTGTGAGCAGATTCTTGTTTTTACTGGATTTCAAAACGCAGAAAAGGTTATATATCGCCTTTTTTTGCAATAAACTTATTAGAATCAGTCATCAACAATGATAACCCACTTGCCTCTTTTTACTTATTTAGAAATTTAGAAATCTGTCCTCCCTATCCGTCTCTTATTCACACTTTTAAATCGATCAAGATCAACGACCTAAAAAAATAGCCAAATTTATACCTCCAACAACATTACATAAGTACTTACAGATCCGAGTATCCTTAACACTGCATGTTGTCATGTACCCTCTTGACCTATGTTGGATTGAACAATGTTGAAGAAAAGGTTAACCCTTTTACACATGGAAAGTTGCATTCTGACGCATTGTGTTACCCTCCCTTCATGCCTCTTATGAAGGCCAAAATTTTCTTATGATCATGCAATACTGAGTACAGGGGCTGGAAAACAAAAAAAACAAATGAAAGAAAATGTTTCTCAAATTTTTGACCGAAAGCCAAGCAAATATCACAAAATGAACATGGCCAAGGTTATTGATGATACAATTTCCAATTTTTTGTATATGTCAATTAAAAAAATGCCATTTTTTGGAAGTGCTAAACAACTTATTATGCTAAACAACTTTGTTCTTATAAACTATCGAGCCAGCTGAAGGCTGATGATCTAGGAAACACTGAGAGGGCATTTAGAAAGCCATGAAAATGAATTTGTTATGTGCATATTTTAATATATTTTTAAAGTAATGTTAGATGTAGTTATAGAATGTTATTAGTGAATGGGTTAGTGATAGTTTTTGTGGGTAGTTCTTTAGGTGGTGACTTAGAAAATAGAGTTATGGATTGTGTTCTGGGGTGGAGCTAGAAAAAAAAATTAGAGTGGGCACATTAGTACGTTTTAATTTTTTTTAATTGACCGTAAAAATTCTTAAATTTATAATTATTGAAATTATATTTAATATTTAAAAGTTCAATAGACATAGAAGATTAAAAACTTATATAAATTATATGAACGAAAAAAATTAGAACTTCTTATCAAGAATGCGACTAATTTTTATCACTTAAAATTGATACTGATATATTTTTATTATTTGAAAGAGTTAAAATTATAGTAACAATCTTTCATTTATAATTCTATAGTTTACTGCATAACGACAAACATCTTTATTCAATAACGAAGTAACCCTAAAATTTAAAAAATATATAAAATAACTTCAATATGTTCAGAAAATAGTCGAACATATCTAAAGTGTGTCTAAAAACTAACAATAATATTAGTTCAATATAATTTGAGATTTAATTGGTGGAGACATAATGGTTTGTGACCATTGAATAGATTGTAGAGTTTATTAAATATTAAGACTCACCAGTCACTATTAAACTTAATATCATAATTTATTAGGTCTTAATAACATTGTTCGAAAAGTTAACAATCATTTAGTTAGAGATCTATTCAAATTAATATCGCTAGTACACAATATTAGGGTTGACACAATTAATTATATCTAAATTTTATTTCAAAAAATACATGTCTAATAAGAAGGAAAAAAAATTGAGGGGGCATGTGCCCACCCTAGCCCAAGAGGTGGCTCCGCCCTTGGTTGTGTTGGTTATCTTTTGAGTTAGTTGTATTTTGTATTTAAAAATCTCATTACCAATGAAATGACTAGGTGGAATTTGATATAAACTTTCTTGTGAAAGGTTTGGAGGTTCGTTTCTTCTCGAAGTGAAGCATCACAGGCTTCCACCCCGCTTGAAGCAGGGTTTTTTCCCCTCAATTTTCTTTTGATTTAGTTTTCTATTTTCCGAAAAAGTGTGCATGTAACAGAATTATTCAATTTTTTCTTGTCACTTTAAGAAGTGTGGTAGGCCATGTGACATGTCATATGTATCGAGTGTAAAATTCTTTAGTTCTAGGGAAGAGTGGCAGAGCTATTGTACATGGAAATGCATCTGAAATTTACATCATCTGTTCTCTAAGGTTCAGTAGCAGGAATCACTTTGAATTGGACTGGGTAGTGCAATTCCTTAATCCTCCATCGCTAATTTTTGCACACCTTGAAAATCTCATCAATACTCCTTTTCATCCTTGCATCACATAAGATACTTATGATATACATCTAAGATACTAATGATATATATTGCATAACTTCCCTGAAAATTAGTTAGTTGTCATGCCCAACTCTTTACACCCCTAATTTTGTCTTGCTCTTTGAAACTTCCCAAAAATTATACATTTTTATCGTGGTAGTGGAATAAATAATTGCTTCGTGACCTGATTTGATTTTTAAACCATCTTTCTGCAGTGCTCAACCTGGAAAAAAGAGAAGAGGTGGTCCAGGTGGCCTAAACAAGCTCTGTGGTGTTTCTCCTGAACTTCAGACCATTGTTGGCCAGCCGGCATTACCAAGGACTGAGGTTTGGCTTCAGATATACTTTGGTGATAGTTTGATGTGCTCTTTTCTGTTTAGTTTCTTCTAAGATGGTCCATCTGATTCAGATTGTGAAGCAGCTGTGGGCATACATAAGGAAAAACAACCTTCAAGACCCAAGCAACAAAAGGAAGATAATTTGCAATGATGAGCTGCGTTTGGTATTTGAGACAGATTGTACCGACATGTTCAAGATGAATAAGCTGCTAGCTAAACATATTATTCCTCTGGAACCTACAAGTATATATCTGATTGAATATTGTTTTTGTCTTCTTTCCTTTTTCTTTTTGATGAATTTGATGTGTAACTTGGTTTAAAAAATCTTGCAGAGCAGACTGGTCAAAATTCTAAGAAATTGAAGGTAGAAGCTGAATCTGGAAGTAGAAGTACTGAATCTGTTCCGATTGTGATAATGTCCGAAGCACTTGCCAATTTCTTTGGTACCAGTGAAAGGGAGCTGTCGCAACCTGAGGTTTTAAGACGTGTCTGGGAATACATAAAGGTCAATCAACTTGAGGTTTGTAACTAAATGAATGGGTTTTTTCCACGTTTTCTTTATTACATAGTTGTCTTGACATTGTAATTTTTGGCATGTTTGCCAAAAAATAAGATTGATCTCAAGAAATATGTTCCCCTTCATTTAGCCTTTGACTAAATATTTTCTTTGTTGGAAGGTATTTCATCTGGAACTTCATTTGATAACGTCATTGATGTTCTGAGCTGCCCTTTCCTTAACTTGATTTTGTGAAGCTTGGTATCATATGAGAAATAGTTGTTTACAAATTGTGTCAGTAAGAAAACGTTGGGTGGTTACATTTCTAAGCACTCGGTGCCCTTATCAGAGTGCCCTTGGTAAATCTGATACGTTAGATTTTAGGTTTACTTAAAAGTCAATCTTTATGCAGAGGTGTTATTATTAGTTTTTCAATAGCTAGGATGCTTTGATAGCGAAGTTAAGCACAAGGTTGGGAGTGGTAGAGCAACTAATGAGTAATCACAGAGAACTTACTAGAGTGTGTGCTCTAAAATGTATTTTTTTCATGTTTTCTTTATTACATAGTTGTCTTTACATTGTAATTTTTTGCATGTTAGCCAAAAAATAAGATTAATCTCAAGAAATTTGTTCCCCTTCATTTAGCCTTTGACTAGATATTTTCTTTGTCGGAAGGTATTTCATCTGGAGCTTGGTTTGATAACTTCATTGATGTTCTGAGCTGCCCTTTCCTTAATTTGATTTTGTGAAACTTGGTATCGTCTGGGAAAGAGTTGCTTACTACTTGTGTCAGTAAGAAAACGTTGGGTGGTTACATTTCTAACACTCGGTGCCCTTATCAGAGTGCCCTTAGTAAATCTGACGCATAAGCTGTTAGGTTTACTTGGTTAATCTATGAAGAGATGTTTTTATTAGTTTTTCAAAATCTAGGATGCTTTGAAAGCAAAGTTAAGCACAAGGTTGGGAGTGGTGGAGCATCTAATGAGCAATGAGTGCAGACAAGTTTCTAGAGTGTACACTCTAAAATGTATTCTGTTTTTTGCGTTCTCATTTATATTATTGATCTTATATTGGGAACCTACCTGCACGCTACTTGCATTTTCTGATTGTTGATTGTGAGATTTGTCAAGATGTGGTTGAAATATAACTTCTCTCTTTTTTTCCTATATTAGGATCCGTTGAATGCGATGGTGATAGTATGTGATGCAAAGCTTCAAGAGCTTTTTGGATGTGAAAGCATCTCTGCTTTAGGGATATCTGAGATGCTGGCACGCCACCATCTGTATAAGAGATCATGAAAGCTGATCTTGTTCACCGGTTAGTTGCTTATAAAGTTGAAATAGCTTTCTTAGACATACAGTTTGCAGGATAACTTCAGTTTATTTTATTCAAGTGTGTTTTTTTCTCAAGCCCATGTTTCTGATGCATGACTTGCATTCACGGACATAAATGATTGGAACCGAGGATATCAAAGATTACTTTGTTTCCTGTATTGTGATCTTAGGTCAAACACATATAGTCGATGAATTACTGAATTTTGATTAAAGGCAGGAGACCTCTTTGCTTTGTTTCAGTTTTTAGATTTGTTTCTTCTTCATCTGTTTCTATTTATTTACAGTTGACCAGAACATGTATTAGTTTGTTTAGCTTTAGATGAACCCTGTTTAGTGAGCTTTTCAATTTTGAGATGCCTTCGGTATGTATGAAAACCGTGTATTTTAGTAAACCATTAAAACAAAACATAAATCATTCATCTCTTTTTGAGGTTACCAATTCTCCATAAATTGCTGTGAAAGTGATTTTGTTCTAGAATTATTCATGATGCTCAAGTAGTTCATGCATACATTGTCACAAAACATTAATGGAATATGTCATTGGTTGCAGATGCAGGTGTTAATGCTAACCTACGTTGTTCTGACATTCTCTCAATGACTTTCCCGAAAAAAGTTCATTCGGCTTTCTGCTTCAGTTAGGTGCCATGTTCTGTAGTAAAGTGACTTAAGTTATGGATAGAATGAAAATGTATCTTTTGTTAAAGGCATGCTATATATTGTTGATGGCCGTGATCCTAGTGTGATTATTTTCGTTTGCATTTTAAGCTTCTGTTGGAAGTTTCTGACATTTGTAAAAATGCAGACAATAGGAAAATCGAAAATGTAAGAGATTATGTAAACCCTTTTTCTTTGGTTATGAAATGTGTTATTAGCTTGAGATCAAAAGATAAGCACTTTATTAGTTGTAAATGCTCTGTTCTATGGGTACTGTTTTTTTCTTTTTTTTTTGATGCCCGCAAATAGTTTCACTGAATCTGAAATACATACGAACTTTCCAAGGGCGATAATCTACTAAAGCAGGCGTTTTATACATATTTTTCTTATATGTTTGTGCTTTAGAAAGTGTATACATAGGTCATTCACCTGTTTATATACAAAAAATCTGATTTTGAGACATTTTGTGGAGAATTTCTTCACACTTTCGATGAAATAAACCGGCTAATATGTGTGTAGCAGTGATATTTAACTTCTGGATAAAAAAGTCGAGGAAACTTTTGAGTCTTTACATCCCAGGAAAGAAAGTTGTGAATTGCACAATAATTCTTGTTAATAAGATTTGCCTGGTTCAATCAAATCGTGGAAGAATTGGAGCTTGAGAGAGGTCCAATAATTGAAAGACAACGTTTTAAGCCCAAAGTTTTTTTTAGTAAGTTGGGTAGCTCAATTTCAATTTTTCAGCTAAAGATGACTTCTTATTGGAAAAGCGATGTCAGAGTCGCTCTAAATGGAAACGTAGCAAATAGTACGTAGCAAGTCAGTTTCAAAAGTTAGTAAGAAATGAGTTTCTCTCAGACATTACTTAAGAAAAAAATTCTTACGTGCTCTTTTCAGTTAGTAAAGTGTTTTATGGTATTGGAGCATGAACGGGAAGGGGGGAGTGTGATGTTCATTTTGGGATAAATGGTTTGCTTGCTGCAATAAGTGTTAAAAATGGTAACGGATGAGGGGGATTGAAGCCAATTGGGTGTGCAATGACATTTATTGAGATAATTTGAATGATATTTGTGAGGTGTAGAGGTGAAAAACGTAGGTACATGCCCATCGGAGCTTCATGAACATAAATTTAATTTATTATTTAAAAATTATAAATTTGTAATTCAGTGTACGAGATTTTAGAGTATGGTTGAATTAAGTGTATTGGGGTATATGTTGAGAGACTAAAAAGCAAAGTGTGCCTATCAAATAAAAAAATGCTAGTTTGTAACGTGCATTTTATTGATAACAAAGTCGAGGCACAAGACATCTATTTCCAAATTAAAAAAGAGCTTAAATGTTGCAGCAAGGCCAAGGACTGGGTCAGATTTATTTGGGTTGCAAATTTGACAAGGGTTGGATTGTACTGGAGGGGTGTCGGGTAAGGGTGCAACTTGGACGGGTTGAAGGGAGGGTCTATCCTAACTCAACATTAGGTGTATAATTTTTAACCCTAATCAATCTCAACCCTAATATTTTCCAAGCTTAATACAGGCAGGCTCGAGTTTAATTCGAGTTACGTAAATTTTGGGTTATAATTCGGGTTGATTCGGGCCAGAATTCGAATTGCGTTCATTCAAGCCTAAAATCAACATATTGTTCTAGACTTTGTATATACTATATAGTATTCACCTAAAATGACAGCCAACAACTTTAATCAAATGTTTAACATAAAGACCATAATATTTAAAACATAAAAATCAACATAAATACATAATAGTCAAATGTTAAACTCGAATTCAACTTGAACTCGAAGATTGATCCCTACTGTTTTAACTTCTAAGATATATTGCTATATTGATTTATATACTTATTTTTAAATATGTTCTGGTTGAGCCCGATTTAGAATTCGAGTTGAACCCGATAATCTGACGCTTTAACCCGTGTACTGTCTAAATTCAATTTGGGTTGATTTTTTTTGCCCAGGCCCAACTCAGCCCATGTATTCAAAATCTAAATCCAAGTCCTATTTTTCTTAAGTGAGGTTCGGGTTGAATTTGGATTAACCTGTTCAAGTTGCACTTCTAGTGTGGAAGTTGCTGATGGGTTTCGAAAGGTGGACTTGAAAGTTGAAAGTGGGTTTGGGGGAATTGGGTGAGATTTGGCAGACTTAAAAGTTTACAATTGCAACCCAATAAAAATCGGGCCACCGGTGGGTTTCCAATAAGTATCCATTGAATAAAGGGGTTTTTTTTTTTTTTAAGTCGGTACACCTAATTAGACTTATTTGGCAAAAAAATATCATAGAACAAAATGTTTTGAAAAAAAAACGCAGCTGAGATACAAATACGTAAATGTCCATTTTAGGGTCATTTAATTCAAAATCTCTTATTGTTAATGCACTTTGATTCATGTGTACATCTCCTAGTTTTATGAGAGAATTTTAATATTATATATATATATATAT
>CM042187.1:44288408-44308344 GCA_023539305.1 Ilex asprella
ATTACGTCCACTTTGCATGTTGCAACTGCTAAACAACATTTAATAAAACCTGTCAATCACATCTCAAAACCCTTAGACGGGACCAAAAAAACAAAGAAAAAAGAAGACAATTACAGTAGTGTGAGGTTGTTACAAATTATTGTACTCTTTAAGTTCCCCTAGCCGATAGCATTGTCGGTACATACCTACATCTCAAAAACAAAAGTATTAAACTCCCCTAAAAACAAAAAAACAAAACTAAAGTATTAAACTCTCTGCATTTGAGGAACAAAAGGTTATCAATCTTAGAACTCTGCAATAAACACAAATGAATAGTATTAAAAAAGCAGAATAAGCAGGCGAAACAGGGACGTGCACGAATTTTGTGTTACATTCAATGAAGTAATCAAACATTAACTTGTAGGCTAGATCTTCCTGCAGGAAGAGGCACGAAATATTAACACTAGGCACCATTTTTACGCAATGTGGCCAGTTATGGAAACAATCATGGTTCATCATGTAATGGACTCCAGTCAAGTAATGATTTCTAGACATGAAAGTATGATTTGAGGGAACAGTACGTAATTGATTTCATTCAAAAAAGTACAAAACAATACAGAACACTCATTCAATCTCGAATAATTGTAATTCAACCCAATAGAATCCACCCATAACATAATCCCTCCCCTGTTTCAAAGAGTATCAAATATATTCGAGATTGAATATATAATGAGATTTGGAGGAAATGCCTCCAACTGGATGTAACAACAAACTTGTAAGGTGGGGAGCAAAAATGTCCAGATCAGCCGCTTTGACTGCTATACCTTGAGCAAATACTTGGCAGGCCTCATTCACCACATGGAAGAATACCATCTCGACGATGTCCATCTCCAATAATTTTGTCAATTGAGTCCAAGGTCAATCCCACAATTTAGAGAAAGGGGGAGGGAGAGTAAGTTGGACAATTATTTGTCTATCACGTAAGGGGAGTTATATATAATATATCATTGCATCCCTTGCCGAAGTAACACAAGTGTAAGACCAATCCAAACTCCCCCAGAAATTGCCCTTGCCTTGTCAATTTATTTTTGTTAATGTTTATCAATGAAAGAGGAAAAATATATTGATTAAGAATCACTAAATATGTATTACAAACTAATTGACTAATCTATCTCTAATGCTAATATACTATATTACTCTAACATCCCCCGCAAACTCATGATGTGATAGCATCCAACATCAAGGGTTTGCAAAGGAGAAAACGAAAGCATGCGATAGTGTGAGATTTGGTGAAGAAATCGGCCAACTACATAGTAGAAGGAAGATATGAGAGATAGATCGTGCCTAACTGAAGATGATGACCCACAAAGTGACAATCAATCTCTATATGATTGGTACGCCCGTGAAACACCGAGTTGTGAGCAATCTTGATAGCACTAGTGTTATCACAATATATTGAAGAGGTTCGTCTTAAGACTTCTTTCTGGAAAGGGTTTCTTCCATTGCTTAATTAGACTGTACTGGTTGTACCATCCAGAGGGACTTCTCATTCACAGACTAAATATCGGGGTTGAGCTGCTTCAAATAAGTGTAGTTTTTGTCGTGATAAGGGTCACTGGATGGCTCAATGTCAGCAGCCATTTAGGCCCAAAGATCGTCATACAATTCTAGCTACTTCACCAGTGGATGAGACACTCCCAGCAGCTTCCAGCATGACTATGATAGCTAATTAGTTACAGAAGCTTTTTTTCCCTTCATCAACCAAGTGCCCATCAATTTCTCCTTCTACTGGTTCATTTACTACAAGTTCTTCAAGTAACTCTCGAACTGCCCGAGTCTTTGACTCAGGAGCCACCCATCATATGACCAGTAATTCTTCCTTATTTGTTTCTATTGTTTTCCCTCCCTCTATTTGTCCTTGCAGCCAATGACACCCAAATGTCTTTGGCTAGTGTTAGAACTATCGTGTCTTCACAACTTATACTTCCTGATGTCTACTAAATTCCTCAACTTACTTTAAATTTAATATCTGTTAGTCAGTTGTTTGATTCGGGATTCTTAGTTTACTTTTCTTATACTGGTTGTGTTGTATAGGATCCACAATCCAAGAAATTGATTTAGATAGGCCCTAGAAATGGAGGACTATATGTGTTGAACGAACTTCATGTCCCTAAAGTTGTTGCATCTACTGTTGATTTATCTTCTTTTCAATTGAGTCCAAAATCGTTTAGTTTTTATTTATAACATTCTCGTTTAGGTCATGTTTCTCATTTTCGTTTAAAATTTCTAACTTATACTGGCAGTGTAGGTAATTTAGAGTTTCATGATATTTTAGATTGTAGTAACTGCAAGTTGGCTAAATTTACTGCATTACCTTTTAATAAAAGAATTCTCGTTGTCTTACACTTTTTGATCTTGTATATTATGATATTTGAGGATCAACTCCTATTGCTACTAAAAGGGGGTCTAGATATTATGTTTCTTTTATTGATGATCATACCAGATATTGTTGGGTGTATCTAATGACATGTAGGTCCAAGTTCTTTTCCATTTTCACTACCTTTCATGCTATGGCGCGTACTCAATATTCTTCTATCATTAAATATTTTTGCTGCGATCAAGGTGAAGAATATTCTATTAGTTCTTTTCGTGATTTGTTAAAATTTGATGGTACTATTTTTCAGTCTTCTTGTACTGACACGGCTGCTCAAAATAGAGTGGCAGAACGAAAACATCGTCACATTATTGAGACAACTCGTTTTTTGTTGCTGTCATCTAGTGTCCCTAGCTCTTTTTGGGGAAAACAGTTCTTACAACAATTCATCTTATTAATTGCATCCCTACAATCCTGAATTCTGGTATCTCACATTTTGAAAAATTATATGGTAAGACACCCGATTATTTCTCCTTACGTGTGTTTGGATGTACATGTTTTGTTCTACTACCTAGTGTCAATCGGACCAAACTCTAGGCTCGTTCAACCTTATGTGTTTTTTTTTGGCTACGTTGAGGGACAAAGAATTTCGGTGTTATGATTCTAGTACACAGAAACTCTCTGTTTCTCGCCAAGTTTTTATCGAGCATATTCATTTTTTCTCTATTCCATCTACTTCATCTCTGCATAAATCTGATCTTATTTATCTTAATCCCTTGCCCTCTAATGTTTCTTTTGATTTTTATGTTGGTGATATAACTGTGGCTGATCTTCCCTCATCTTCATTTTCTTTTTCGTCTTTGTCTAATTTATCTATTTCCCGTCCCCCGATTGTGCATACTTATGTTCGCAGGACTCCTATTGTCTCCTCTACAGATGTTGTGCCTTCATCTGCACCTCTTGGCTCTCAATCAATTTCTGACACTGTGCATCACACTCCCTGTTACCTTCAGCTCACTCGGAAGTGTCCTAACATGTTTGGTTGGTCCAACTCTTGCTATTCTTTTGCTTTTTGTTATTTCCTGACTTCTATACATTCTCTGTCTAAACCAACCTCCTATAAGGAGGCTATACTTGATCCTCTTTGGCAACAGACTATGGATGAAGAGCTTTTTGCGCTACATAAGACTCGAGCTTGAGAGTTGGTGCATTTACTTCATGGTAAACGCCCCATTGGTTATAAGTGAGTTTATCAAATCAAAACCTAATAAAATGGTTCTGTGGAAAGGTACAAGACTAGATTAGGGGCCAAAGATTTTGCTCAAGAGTATGTGCTTCACTATGATGAGAACTTTGCTCCAGTGGCTAAGATGACCACGACTTGCACAATAATTGTTGTGACAACTGTTCGTTAGTGGAGCCTATCTCAGATGTATGTGAAAATGTTTTTCTTCAAGGTGATTTATCTGAAAAAGTCTATATGACTCCTCCTCCTGAGTTGCCTTGTATTTGAAGGAAAAATGTATTGATTAAGAATCACCAGATCTGTATTACAAATTAATTGAAAAAGACAAACTGCACAATAGTAGTCTTATATACTAGGACAAAACATAGTAATATAAAAGACCAATCTACCCTTAATGCTAATATACTATATTACTCTAACAATTTTTACTCTCTAGATCTGGGCCAGCCTTGTGTTTATCATCATAGACATAGGATCCTTTGCGAGCAATTTCACCTAAGCAAGCACATTGTTTGTTTAAGAAACTTTTTAAGATTTACGCTGAAAGTTAGACAAATAAAGCAAGAGGTTTATGTTTAACAGCTGCACTCTTACGGTTTGAAACCCTCCAAAAAATATAGCTGCTCTCTTATCCTCTTGCATAATTGGGATTGGCATCGATTTATAGGTTCTTTCACGGAAATTCATTAGTCCCCAAGTAACAACACCAAAACCAACAAGGTCACACAATCTGCATGTAAACAGGGAAAAGGAAAATATAGAAGCCAGTTTCAGTAGCTACAATGGGATCAAATACATACAATAATGTTGCAACATATTGACTACCTGAATGAGTCCATTGGCATTCCCAATTTGGTAACTGCCTTGTCAGTTGTATTAGTACCGTGTTCTACAAGCAAAATAGCAGCTTCAGAGTAAGGGAAGAACATACTGTTTACAGCAAACCCAATGCAATTCCCAACCATGAATGGTGTTTTCTTTATTTTCTTCCCAACATCCAGCAAGTCAACAACTGCTAGGGAAGACGTCTTTTGCGTACGTACAATTTACAAAAGAGGCATGACATGAGCCAGACTGCAGCATACCCATAAATCAAATTTTGAACAAAGAAACATAAGGAAAATAATGACTACTGTACAGCAGATACCTGAAAATATGGGCTCTGATAATCCAGTCATGAGACTTGGTTCTCTCACCTATAAGGTTTAGGTCGATAGTATGCAGCGTGGAGGTCTATATTTTTCAAGATCAGAATTTTTTGTTTTTTTTGCCTTAACGAAACATTCTCAATGACAGCTTGCTGGAAATATTAGGAAAAGTAAGACTTTAGAGGGGAAAAAAGGAGAAAACAAATCATTACATGTTGAGATATATTAAGCAGTGTTCCTGTCATGCCTCTATGACGATGTCCACATCTCTAAAGCTTTCATAGTCAAGAACACCGGCAAGTAGAGATTTTTTTTTTCCAGATTTCTCTCAAGTCATCTTCATTCATTCCTTTCTTGATGCAGCTTTGCAAATTGACCGAGTCAAAGGAACATCAGTAAGAAACCATGTCGTAAGATACTCAAGTAGAAGACATAATATTAACCAATCTGGCCCCACCTCTTAACTCTATAAATCCGAGCCTGTAGGAACTTCTCAATTACTGTCTTTCAATAGTACATGATTATTACTATCCTCCGCTGAGAATAAAGACCTAATTTTTTGGCCTTGGTACCAAATCTAGATCGGTAACACCAGGAACCTATTTGCAATGTTGAGATGAAAAGAGTAAACATAGTTAATCAAAGTAGTTGTAATTTCGCTTAAAGTGGACTTATGCGCAACTTAGACATCACCATCAAGCTGAACTTCTAGTTGAAAACTCACCGATTATTTCTATGAATTCCATAAGATCAAGTTTCTAACTCGACTGCCTCTAAACAAGTCATATAACCCCATCACGAAGATCATACAAAATAAATATTTGACTAGAACTGATACACATTTTTTGACATATGTTCAACCCAACTGATATATATAACACCATCACGACTAAGTTGATGTTTTCCAATGAATTAGTAAGAGTCAAGTTGGGGGTGCAATTTGGGCTAGCCAATCCGAATTCAACCTGAGCTCAACCCGAAAAAAAAAAGCTTAGGTTAGAATTTTTAATACTTGGGTTGAGGTTGGGTTTGGACAAAAAAACTCCAACTTGAATTGAATTTGGGCAAGCCTCGGATTGAGACCTTGGGTTATCAGGTTGAACCCGAATATATTTAACTAGGATTAGTATTTATCTTCACTCTTTAGAGTCCATACTTTCACTTCACTTCAAGTCTGCACCTTCATCACTCTCAAATCCCTCTCTCACTCGTCTAAGTCGTCTTAGACTCTCAACCTCTCTCTCACTCGTCATTCCTCCTTCTCTCACTCCCTTTCTCTTCATCTGCACCTTTCCCTTCATCTTAGATCACTTGAAAAAATCAGATCTGCACTTAAAATCAAATCTACAGTTCAAAAAATCAACCTGAATTAAGTAACTTAAGCCCAACCCGATTTTTAACCTGAAATCAGTCCGAATTAAGTAACCCGAATTCAACACGAGCCCGCCCGAATTAAACTCAGACAGTACTCGGGTTGAGGTAAGGTTAGGATTGAAGATTATATACCTAGGGTTAGGCTAGAGTTGACCTCTCAACCCGCTCGAGTTGCACCCCTAAGTCAAGTACGGAAGAGGATATTAATTCTTGAAGTGTTAAACTTCCTAAAGTTTCACGGTACATACACAAACTAATTTCAGAAAAAGAACAATACTGAAAAAATAAACAAGATTATTGATAAGAAGAAAAAGAAGGATATTGAGTTGAAGAAAAACAAAAAGAATAAGAATACTAAGAGAAAACAAGAATGTTGAGAGGGGGAAGAAGAAATACATTAGAAGAAAGAATACTGAGAAGAAAAATAACACTAAGGAGGAGGAGAATATTGAAAAGAAGAAAAAGTAAAAAAGAACATTTGAAAGAATAAGAAAAAAAAGAAGAATAAAACAATAATGAGAACAAGAACACATAAATAATAAAAGAAGATACTAAAAAAAGAAGAGATAAAAGTACAACACTGAGAATATGAAATAGAAGAAGAATACCGAGAAAAAGAAGAGAAGAATACCGAGAAAAAGTATAAAAAAAACACTAATAAGAAGAATACTTCAATCCTGGGAAGAAACTGAAGAAGTATTTGACGAAAGAATACTGAGAAGAAAAAGAAGAATAGGAAGAAGAAGTAGAAGAACAAGACTTAAAAGAAGTATGATACGTAGATGAACAACCAGAAGAACACTAAGAAGAGTAAGAAGAAGAATAAGAGGTACACTGAGAAGAAGAAGAAAAATACGAAAACTGAGAAGAAGATGTAGAAAAACAATACTGAGAGAAGAAGATTATTGTAAACAAGAACAACATGAAGAAAAATGAAGAATACCGAGACGAAAAATACCAAAGGATCCTAAAATAATTATAGAAGAATATTGAGAATAAGAAAAACAATACTGAGAATACAAAGAAAAAAGGTAAGAAGAATACTTGGAAAAAGAAGAAAAATAATGATAAGAAAGAAAGATACGGACGAATAATGAGAAGAAAGTTAAAAAGAGAAAAAGAATACTAATAAGCAGAAGAAGAAGAAGAAGAAGAAGAAGAAGAATGTTGAATAGAAAATAAATAAAGACGACAATTATTAATAATAATAGTAACAACAATGACAATATTTAGTGTTAACATTGTATTTAAATGTGTTAGAAATAATAGGAATGAAAATATATATATTATATATGCTCAAGAAGACCACATGTGTAGATGTATACAATCTTTCTGCAATAGAGCCATAACAGTGATACATCCTCACCATAATGAAGAAAAACATATATAGTAAAACAAGCAGACAACTTATTTTGTTCAACTTTAGGAAGAAGAGCAAAACAAGTACAACAAAGACATACAATGAGAAGTGGTCAGTTTACCATATAACCGTTTAAAAGGAGAAATATCCGAAATAATAATAAAAATAATTCGATTAATGAGATGAATGACTATGAGAACTATGTTCCCCCCAAAAGAGCTGGGAACAATGTAGATAAAAGTAATGAACGAACAGTTTCCTTAACGTGTCTGTGTTTTTGCTTAGCCATATTATTCTGCTTAAAAGTGCTAGAAATAAGAGGACTGCTGATAGTTCCATTAGATTTACCGATGAGTCTTTGATCTAATGATACTTCTTATCTTGTAAAAACTTTATTTTCTTGAGGTCAAGGGTTCAAATCCCCCCCCCCCACCCACCCAGCCAAACAAAAAAAAAAATAGTTCCATTAGATTTCAATAAATCAAAAACTCAGTATGTCTATATTTTCCATCCAAATCACTCCGAAAACAAATGGGTAACAAACTTGGCCATTAACCATGCAAGGCCTTGCTCTAATACCAAGTTAATCTAGATCCAACTATGCAAATAACAAATATACATGCAGAAAAGAAAAAGAGAATAAAATATTACAGCTATATTAATATTCCGTAATCGCAATAACTAGTTACAAGATATACTATATTTATAACCATACTTTAAGAAAAAGACAAAATACCCCAAATGATAAACAAAGATACATACAATCTTAACAATCAAAAAACAAGCAATACACAAACAAAGAAAAAAAGGAATATGAAGAAGAAAACAATGTATGCCAAAAAGGATAAGAAGAAGAAGAACACCGAGTAGAAGAGTAAGTAATACTAAGAAAAAGAAGAAGAAAAAGAATAAAAATATTCAGAATGGAAGAAGACTAAAGAATATTAAGAAGAAAGATAAGAAGATATTGAGAACATTTGAAGATGAAGAAGAAGAAGAAGAATACGAGGGGTACAGAGAGAAAGAAAAAGAAGAAGAAAAAAAGAATATTGAGAAGATTATCGAGAAAAAGAAGAATGTCGAGAAGAAAAAGAATACTGAGAAAATGAAGAAAATGGATACTGAGAAGAATAAGACGAATACTTAAGCTAAGGTGAAAAAGAACTCTGAGAAGAAGAATAATTAGAAAAAAATAAAATAAAAAAACATTAAGATAAAGAAGAAGAATACTGAAAATAAAAAGACAAGAAAAAAGAAAAAAGAAAAAAAAGTGAGAACAGGAACTCAAGAAAAAGAAGAATACTTAAGGAGAATGCTAAAAAGAAGAGCACATAAAGAAGAAAAAACAGAGGAAAAGGAATACAACCAAGAAGAAGATTACAGAGAAAGAAAAAGGAAAGGAAAAAGGCTAAAAATAATAGTAATAAAAAGAAGAAGAAACTGAGAAAAACACTCAGGAGAAAAATAAGAAAAAAAGTACTCATAAAAGAAGAAGAACAAGAATACCGACAAGAAAAAGAATATCGAGAAGTAGAAGAGGTAGAAGACGAAGAACATGAAAGAAGAATAAGACAGACAAGAAAGAAGAATAAGAATAACAAGAATAGTGAGAAGAAGATGAAAGAATATTACTAGGAAGAAAAAAAAATATTGAGAAAAAGAAAATGAAGAAAACCACTAAGAAGAAGAAGACCACTCAAAAAAAGAATATAGACAAGAAGATAATGAAGAAGATTAGTCAGATGAAGAACAATACCATGAGAAAAACTACTGAAAAAGAAGACGACAACGGAGAAAAAGAAGAATATTAAGGAGGAAAACAAGAAAAAAATGATTAATAAGAAGAGAAAAAAGAACACTGAGAAGAAAAATAAGAATATAGAAGATAAAAAAAAAGTCTTAAGTTAAATATTGAGGGGGAGAAGGAGGATGCTGACGAACACTTAGAAGGGTACAAAAGAAATGCTATTAAGAAAATAAAAAAAAAATGTTGCTGAGAAGAAGAGGAAAGAATATTTATAGAAGGGAAGATGACGAAGAAGATAAAGAACAAGAAGAACACTCAAAAGAGGAAAAAGAAGGTGGCGAAGAAGAAGCACGTGAATACCGAGAAAAAGAATTAGAATAAAAAAAAAGAACAATAAAAGAATGAATAAGAATACTAAGAAGAAGTAGAATAGGGGAGAAGAAGAAAAAATAGAAGATGATGAATAATATAAAAAGAAAAAGAATATAGAGAAAAAGAATACGAAAAAAAATAATACAAAATAATAATAATAGTATAAGAAGAATAAGAACAAAAAAACACTGAGAAGAATAATACTTATAAAATAATAAGTAAAAGAAAAAGAGTACTCATAAAAGAAGACGACGACGACGAAGAACAAGAAAGAAGAATACTCAAAACAAGAATAGTGAGAAGACGAAAGAATATTACCCGAAAAAAGAATACTGAAAAAAAGAACATAAAGAAGAAAAATACTTTAAATAAGAAGAAAAAGAACAAAAATAAGACTACTTAGAAGAATAGTAAAGAAAAGAAGAAACAGAAGACTAAGAAAAAAAAGAAGACGAATAGTGAGATGAAGAACCGCAACATTGATAAGAAGAGGACTACTATAAAAGAAGAAGAAGACAACTGAGAAAAAGAAAAAAAAAGAAGAGTAAGACCAAGAACAACAACACTGAGAAGAAGACTACTACCAAGGAGACAACGAATAAGAACATTACTGACTGAGAAGAACACTACTAAAAAGTAGACGCCGAAGAACACTATCTTCTTCATAGTAGTATTTTTTTTTTATAGTGTTCTTCTTCTTCGTTGTGTTTGTAATTTTCTTCTTGTTTGCAGTTGTTTCTTCTTCGTAGTCTCTTTTTTGTTCTTTTTCTTTTTCGTAAGCTTCATATTGTTCTTCTTCATAGTCGTTTACTTCTTCCCTGTCATCGAGTGTTTTTTTTTGGTAGTCTTGTTCTTCTTTATATTCTACTTCTTTTTGTTCTTCGTAGTGATCTTATTTTTCTTCTTCATCATAGTCGTCTTTCTTATATTCTTCTTCTTTGTAGACATCTTCTTTTTCTTTTTCTTTTTCTTTTTCTTTTTCTTCATCTTTTTCGTAGTCTTCTAACAAATTTTTTTGTTCTTTTTCTCGCAGTCGTTTATTTCTTCTTCTTGTTCATAGTTGTCGTCTTCTTGTTCATAGTTTTCTTCTCTTCTTCGTAGTCTTTTTTCTTCGCAATTTTCTTCTTCTTCTTCTTCATAGTACTTTCTTCATTATAGTCTTCTTTTTCTTGTTGCCAGTGTTACTCTTCTTCGTCGTATTGGTCATCTTTATAGTCTTCTTGTTCCTTGCAGTCTTTTTCCTAGTTTTTTTCGTAGTCTTCTTCTTGGAAGTGTTTTACATAGTCGTCGTCTTGTTCATCTTCTTCTTCACTATTTTTTTTTGCGCAGTTTTCTTTTTCTTTTTTGTCGTCTACTTCTTCATAATCATGTTCTTGTTCTTCACATTCTTGTTCGCAGTTTTTTTTTTGCTTTTCTTTTTCGTAGTCGTCGTCATCGTCTTCTTTTTCTTCTTCGCAATCTCTTTCGAAGTCTTCTTATTGGTTGTCGTCTTTTTCTTCTTCGTAGTCCTTTTCTTTTTTTTCATAGTTTTTTTCCTCTTCTTTGTAGTCTTCTCCTTCTCCATCTCCATTGTCGTAGTCTGCCTCTTTGTAATCGTCTTCTTTTTTTTCCTTCTTCTTTGTCATTGTGTTATTCTTCTTCTAGTTCGTAGTCTTCCTCTTTGTAGTTTTCTATTTCTTCTTCTTATTCATAATCTTTTTTCTTCATAGTGTTCTTCTTCTTCTTAGTAGTGCACTTCTTCTAATTTTTCGCAGTATTATTCTTCTTTGTAGTCATCTTATTATTCTTCTTCACAGTATTATTCATCTTTGTATATTTCTTTTTCTTTTCATCTTCTTCGTAGTCTTTTTGTTCTTCATTGTCTTTTTTTGAGGCGTGGTTTACTTTTTCATAGTCTTGTTCTTCTTCTTCTCAATCCTTTTTGTGTTTTTCTTCTTTTTTATCGTAATTTTTTCTTCTTCTTTGTCGTCATCATCATTGTTGTCTTCTTTTTCTTAATTTTCTTCTCCGTATTTTTCTTTATAATCTTCTTTTTTTGTATTTATAGTCTCCTCCTCCTTCTTCTGCAACGTAGTCTTCCTTTTCTTCGTGGTCTTTTGTAGACTTTTTTTTTATAGTCGTCGTCTTCTTATTTCCTTCTAGTCTTTTTTCTTTTTCTTCGCTGTCTTTTTTGTCATATTCTTTCTTCTTCTTTATTTTAATCTTTGTAGTATTTGTAGTCATTGTTTTCTTCATAATTTTCTGCTTCTTCCCTATATTCTTTTTTTTTTAGTCTACCTTTTCTTTATAGTCTTCTTCTTCTTCATAGTATGTTTCATCTTCGTAGTCTTTTTCTTGGTCTTCTTCTTTTTCCTTTCCGTAGTCTTTCTCTTCGTGATCTTCTAATTCTTCTTCCTTCTTCTTCGTAGTATCGGAGGCGAATCAAAATTTTGGAGTTGTATTAAGAAAATTGATGAATAAAAGAACAAAAGTACTGAACATATACTCAACAAACTAAATGCAATAAGGAAGACAAATACTCAACAAATTAAAAGAAAGAATCAGAAAAAAACACTCTCACATACAACACACTTTGAAGATCCACCATTATTGAAGCTTCAATTGATGACCCACCAAAGAGAAACGAAAGAAGAGAAGATAACCACAGGACATAAATTTTAGATCTGGTTCAAGATCCACCATGGTGGTTCACTGAGATCTGATCGTCAACTGAGAGAAAGATCTGGTTTCCTGAGCTTTGGTCTGCTCTTCGACTCATATCGAACCTGCTCATCCGTGGTTGCTTGTCGAGTAAAGATATGGGGTTGCATGTTAGCCGAGGGGTTGCTCAACTGAGATCTGAGGTAGCTTTTTCACTGTGAGAGAGAGAGAGAGAGACGGACGGGCTAGAGAGAGGGATGAAGGGAAAATGTGGGTTAGGGATTTAGGATAAAACTAGAGGAGTAATTTTATATTTATATGAATATATTAAATAATTTATATACAATTATTAATTAATAAAAGCAGAAGTTAGAATCAAAGTTTTTTCAGAAAAAGATTTCAAACTCCTACTTCGTCTGAGTTGGATTCGGAGACGAAGTCAGATTTTCAGATAGTTGCACACCCCTACTCAGGTTTAGTGAAATGCCTAATTACCATCCCTCTTTAACAGAAGTATTTAATGGTAATTTTTGGAATTTTGAAGATATTGCTCATATTCTGGGGGATCAGTTGCAGAGTGAAATTCTGTCTTCAGGGATTTCTTATTCCAATTTGGCTGATAAAAGGGTGTGGAAACATACTCGATCTGGTATTTTTTTTGTCAAATCAGCATGGGAGCAGGTGAGGATTCAGGGAGAACATAGTGTGGTGGCTAATTTCATCTGGAAACAGAGGGTTTTGCCTAGTGCACAGTTATGTGGATGGAATTTTTTTCAAAATGCTCTGGTTGTATATAGCAGAATTCGAAGTGTGGAAATTACTCTGGTTAGTCGATTTAGTTTATGTTTTAATAATGAGGAGTCTCTTAATCATCTTTTTATTGATTGTGAGTATACTCGATGGATTTGGAGAAGAGTTGCTGGTAAATTGGGGTTTGCAATTATTGATGGAGAGTATCCATTAATGAGATTTGTTCGTGTTGCTAGAACTTTTAAATCTCAGTCCTTGAGCCATGGCCTGATTAGGAGTATATCACTATTGGTATTCTGGTTTGTCTGGAAGGAGAGGTGTCGTAGGAGATTTGAAGGGGTGTTTTTAAATTTGTATTCAGTCTTTTTACAGATTTTAGGGGTGCTTAGATATCAGGCGTTTGTGGTGAGACCTAAGTTGATGGATAGGGGGAAAGGTTTGGATTTGCTTGAAGATCTGAGAATTGGTTCTGTCAGATCGGTAATTTCTAAAGTAATCTGGGTTAAGTGGTACCCTCCCCCCTCGAGAGTGCTTGAAGCTCAATGTTGATGGGGCATCGAAGAGAAGTGGGCTTGCTGGTGGTGGTATGGTGTTGAGGAATTTGGATGGGCATTTGATGTCTGCTGCTTCGAACTTATATGGTGAGGCTTCGAATATGCAGGCTGAGTGCAAAGCGATGTTGGATGGTGTGTCGATGGCTATGCAGTATGGTTTGAGGGGAGTTAATTTGGAGGTCGAATCTGATTCTCAGATACTGGTGATGATGATTAAGGGGAAGGCTGAGATACAATGGAAATGCAGAATGTTGATAATTAGGATATGTGATTTGCTGGGAAAGGTTAATGCTGGTATTACTCATATATACCGGGAAGCGAATGCGGTAGCAGATTTTTTGGCTTCACTTGCTGTCAAGACAAGGTGCTGCAATGTTTTTTCTCTGACTGGGTTGCCTGTGGAAGGGAAGTTGCTGTTCCTTCAAGACCAGATTGGGTTACCAGTTGCAAGGAAGAAGAAGGCATTAATTTTTGAAGTGTTATTTCCCAGTAATTCTGGATTTTGGAGATTAAGAAGAAGTTTTGTATTCATGTCTAGCAGATGCTCTGATTTTTCTGCAAGTGCTATTCCGCCACTTGCTGGCAGATTGCTTCTGCAATAGGATCAAGGTATACTACCCACTGCTAGGTTAAAGAAGGTTGTAGTATATGATAAAAGGCTGAAGACAGGGAGCTGGGAGAAGAATGCTTCTGCAACAGGATCATTCTGAGCAGTGAGGATCAGACAATGCAGCAGCTGTACAGGAAACTGTTTTGTCTGATGGTTTGTAACAGATTTCTGAAACTGTTTGCTGTAACAGTTTTTTCTGTTTTTGTTTCTTGTAATTTTTGAGATTTATCCAATAAAAATCATAGCCAAAGGCTATGAGTCTTGTTACCAAAAAAAATAATCATAATAGTCTTCTTTTTCTTCGCCATAGTCAGTCTTATTTATAGTTGTATTCTTCTTCTTAGTCACCATCTTCATCTTCTTCTTTTTACCAGTAGTCTTCTTCTTCTATGTAGCCTTCTTTTTCTTTGTAGTCTCCTTTCTTCTTCTTTTTCACAGTCTGCTTCCTATTTGTGGTATTTTTTATGGTCTTCTTCTTATTTTTCTTCTCTTCATGGTCTACTTATTCATCTTCTTTTTTGTATTATTCGTAGTGTTCTTCTTCTTTATAGTCTTCTCATCTTTGTCCTTCATAGTCTTCTTGTTCTTTTTTTTGTATTCATCTTCTTCATAGTCTTTTTCTTCTTCTTCTTCTTCCTCTTCTTCTTTGTCATAGTCTTCTTCTTGGCGTTTTTTTTTCTCAGTCTTCTTCTTCTTTCATAGTCATCATCTTCATCTTATTTTCCCCCTAGTCTTCTTTTTCTTCGTAGTCGTCTTTTTTTTCTTTGTAGTCGTCAACTTCTTTTTATTCAAATTCTTCTTACTTTTCGTATTCGTCTTTTTTTTTTTGGTAGTCTTCATAGTTTCTTATTCATCTTCTTTTTCTTTTTCTTCTTCTTCTTCCTTCTTCTTCATGTCATTCTTCTTTTTTATAGCCTTCTTATCCTTGTTCATAGTCTTCTACTTTCTTGTCTTTGTATTTGTCTTTTTCTTCTTTCATAGTCCTCTTCTTCATCTTCCTAGTAATCTTCCGTTTCTTCGTAGTGTTCCTCTTCTTCTTCTTCTCCTAAGTAGTCTTTTTTTTCTTCTTCACCTTCGTAGTCTTCCTCTTCTACTTCCTCATGGGGTCTTCTTCTTCGTAGTATTTTCCACTCTTCCTTCCTTCTTTTTCTTGTTCTTCATAATCTTTGTAATCATCCTCTTTGTAATAGTAGTTTCTTTATAGTCTTATCCTTGTTCATAGTCTTCTACATTTTTTTTCTTCGTATTCGTCTTCTTTTTCTTCTTCATAGTCGTCTTCTTCATCTTCATCTTCATCTTCTTCTTCCTAGTAGTCTTCCTTCTCTTCGTAGTTTTTCATTTCCGTAGCGCTCTTCTTCTTCTTCATAGTCCTTTTTTTTCTTCTTTGCCTTCGTAGTCTTCCTCTTCTACCTCTTCATGGTCTTCTTCTACGTAGTTTTTCCAGTCTACCTTCTTTTTCTTGTTCTTCATAATCCTCTTCATAGTAGTAGTTTTCTTCTTTAGAGTTTACTTCTTTGTAGTCTTCTTCGTATTTTTTTCCTTCTTTGCAATTTTTTTCGTAGTCTTTATTTTCTTATTCTTCATAGCCTTTTTCTTCATTGTCTTCTTCTTCTTCGTAGTGGTGGTCGTGGTGGTGGTGATCTTCATCTTTTTCTTCTTCGTAATCTTCCTTTTTGTAGTTTTCTTCTTTTGCATTGGTGTGTTAATCTTCTTCTTCTTCTCAGTATTCCTCTTCTACGTAGTATTTCCAGCCAGCCTTCTTTTTCTTGTTCTTCATAATATTTGTAGTCATCCTCTTCATAATAGTAGTTTTCTTCTTCTTTGGAGTCTACTTCTTTGTAGTCTTTGTTTATATTTTATTTCTTTACAATTTTTTTCATAGTCTTCATTTTCTTCTTCTTCATAGCCTTTTCTTCATCGTCTTCTTGTTCGTAGTCTTTCTCTTTTCTTCATGTCCTTCTTCTTCTTCCTCTTCCTCTTCGTAATAGTGGTGGTGGTGGTGTTCTTCATCTTTTTCTTCTTCGTAATCTTCCATTTTGCAGTCTTCTTCTTCATAGTTTTCATCTTTTGCAATGGCGTGTTAATCTTCTACGTCGTTGTCATCTTATTCTTGTTCTTCTTTACAGTATTCTTCTTCTTATTCTACTTGTACTCTTCTTCTTTGTACTTCTTTTTCGTAGTCTTTGCAATTTTCTCTTTCTCCTTCTTCTTCGCCTTTTCTTTTTACTCATCTTTTTAAACATCGTCAAGTCTTTTTTTTCGTAGTGTTTTTCTTAATTGGAGTCTTATTCTTCTTTTTCAAAGAACACCACCACCACCATCACTACAAAAAGAACAAGAGGAAGAAGAACACTACGACAACAACAAAAGAAGAAAAAACAAAAGTCTACGACAAACAAGAAGTCTACAAAGAAGAATAATAAGAAACTACGAAGAAGAAAAAGTCCAAGAAGAAGAACACTACTAAGAAAACAAAAATAAAAATTAAGAAGAATAAGATGACGAGTACTAAGAAGAAGTAGAAGACTATGAAGAATAAAGAATAAGAAAACTATAGAGAGGAAGACTACTATGAAGAAGAAGACAATGAACAGCCAGACTACGAAGAAGAAAAAGAATAAGAAGAATAAATCTACAAACAAGAAGAACACCATGAAGAAGACTATGAAGAGGAAAACAACTACAAAGAAGAAGAAGAAAAAGTCTCGAAGTCTCCAAAAAAGTAGAAATAGAGCAACAATACGAAGAAGAAGAGGACAAAGAAGAACACTACGAAGAAGAAAAATAAAACGAATATGAAGAACTAGAAAAACACTACAAAGAAGAAGACTAAGAAGAAAAAGAATATGACTACGAAAAAAGGATGGAAAATAAGAATACTATGAAGAAGAAAAATAAGGAGACTATGAAGAAGAATACTACGACGGAGAGAAATAAAAACACTATGATGAAGAAGACAACTACAAAGAAAACCACAAACAAAGACTACGAAAAAGAAAAAGAATAAGAGAACTATGACGAGGAAGAGTGCGAAGAAGAACACTACGAAGAAGAGAAGAAAAAAACGAATGCAAAAAAGACTAAACACAAGAAGACTACAAAGAACAATAAAAATACGAATACGAAGACTGCGAAGAGGAACACTACGAAGAAAAAGAACAAGAAGAAGGAGAATAATATGAAGAAGAAGACTAGGAAGAATAAGAAGAAAAAGACTATGAAGAATAAGAGGACGACTATGAAGAATAAGAAAAAGAAGACTATGAAGAACGAAAACAAGAAGGCCATGAGGAAAAAAGAAGCAAAAGACAGCGAAGAGGAAGACTAGGAAGAAAAAGAACAACAAAAAGAAGAATATGAAGAAGACTATGAAAAATAAGAAGAAGACGACTACGAAGAATAAGAAAAAGAAGACTACGAAGAACAAAAAGAACAAGAACAAGAAGGCCATTAAGAAAAAGAATAAAAAGACTACGACGAAGAACAACAACAATACTACAAAGAAGAGATAGAAGAACACTACAAATAAGAAGAACATTAAGAATAAGGCGGCAACGAAGAGAGAGAAGAAGAAGAACACAACAACACCACCACCACCACTATAAAGAAAAAAGAAAGAAGAGAAGAAGAAAACACTACAAAAAGAATTGCAAAGAAGAAGAAGAACAAGACTATGACGAAGATGACGGTTACAATAAGAAGAGAATATGAAAAAGTAAACTATCAAGAAGAAGATGACTAAGATAAAAAAAAAAGACTAAAGAAAAAGTAGGAGAAGAAAACTCCGAAGAAAAAGACTATGAAGAATAACGCGGCAAATTATGAACGCTTTTACGCGAGAAATGGGACCTAGTATTCCTCAATGACCGATAATGTACAAGTACAGGGGTCTCTTCCTGAGGGAAATCAAAATAATTGTATGAGCATTATATCTGAGTCCACAACTTCCAAGAGCATGTGGTGTTCTCGAATACACAGATCAAGAGGTGCGTGATTGCAAGGCTAGCAACAAGCAGGCTCACTTAGGATTTGCTGAAATAGTAAAAAGGTAGGGCTTAGGTCATGCGACGGATACAAGCTAGACTTTGAAGCAAAAAATCCAATCTTTCATAAAAGAAGGAAAAATCAACGCGCGGATGAACAAGACTACTTCTATGCTTGGGCATCCTGCCTCAAATAGACCAGGCTCCTTCATTCCTTAGTAATCTCCTTCATTCATGTCTTATCTTTATTATTAGTAAGCCCCTTCATATTTTTTGTCGGTGAAGCATTTTATTTGGCAATTTTTTGGATGTTAAATACCATTGAATGGGACGAAAGGCTGGAGCAATATTTAGTTGGGAATGGACCATATGGATCCCTTCTGGTGGACTGTGCAAAAGAGCAACTACAAACATAATGAAGAAGAAGACTATAAAGAAAAAGAAGTTAACTACAAAGACGAAGAAAAAGATGCAGAAAGAGCAAGAACAAAAAGAAGCCCTTGAATGAGAGAAAGCAAAGATAATGCAATTTCAAGATAGAACCTCTTTTTTTTTTCCTCCGTGTCTAGCTGATAGTCACTCTTAGCAAAAAGGAATGGGATGCAAACAAAAACAATCCCACACAACATATTCCTTTGCCACCATAGATTTTTGGAAACAGAGGACAAATTGATGCTCCCGATGATTCTAATTTCTCTAGACTTCCGTCATGAATCAAATTTATATGTTTTTTGGTGTTTGGGATTTGTCTTCCCTTTTCTGGCCTTGATCACTTTGTTTTCGGGGCAGGGGGTTCTTATGAATAGTCCAGGGGCATGGGCCATAATCTTTTCCATGAACTAGAGTCAATTTTGAATATAAAAAGTGTATCCTGACACTATGGGACTGATACCAAACTGTCGAGAAAAAATTCTGCAATCATGCCAGAATCATAAAACAAATGCAATGCTACACACCAAAATTGAATTAGACAACATATAAAACAATCAAACAATTAATGTCAGCAAAGTAGTACAAGGAAAAATAACAAGACAATCAAAATGTTCACTTGTTCAGAACAATACCGCATCCAGCCTCAGATATCCTGTCACAAATCCATGTCATAGTCATTGCACTACACAAGCAGAAAAATTGTGACCATCATACGTTTTACCCTGCAGACATATCACGACAAAGTATATCTCACAAAATTAAATGATTTTGCAATATAAATTATCAATTTTATGAATTGAATTCTGGGAATGCATCCAATGACTTTAGATTACCAGGCAACTTTGTTGAACTTCACCTAACCAGCAACAGACACGTGAAAGGGAAAAATAAAAAAAGAGTACAACTGGCTTTGGTGGTGGGTGAACAGTTGTCTAAAGTTAGGTTTTCAACGATCAATAGTAATCATAGATCAGATGTTTCATTTACAGGCGTTGCATCAAGACTCAAAAGACAATACAACACAGTTTTCACATAAGAGGACGTGCTCGAAATTTCCATTGCATTGAATTATCAGTGGGAACCGATGGATTTGACAAATCAAACCACCAGTCAAGGATGTTCCCTCCATAAAAGAACTGGAATAACAATCCCGCTGTCGAAGGAGATTGAATAATGTGATGCACAAGTTTATATGTACTGGAAAATTGAAAAGTGCATAACATAGTAGGCGACCACATTAACAGGCGAGAACCTCATATCTGGATGCAATACCTATAAACATTTGCAAATTAGGACACATTTTCCAACCATTAATAAATTTAGTACACCCAAAAGTCATACATATATTTATCCATGTGATGGTAGCA
>CM042187.1:44308744-44333505 GCA_023539305.1 Ilex asprella
TCAAATCACTTCGATTACCAGGCAACTTTGTCGAACTCCACCTAACCAGCAACAGACATGTGAAAAGGAAAAATAAAAAAAGAGTACAACTGGCTTTGGTGGTGGGTGAACAGTTGTCTAAAGTTAGGTTTTCAACGATCAATAGTAATCATAGATCAGATGTTTCATTTACAGGCGTTGCATCAAGACTCAAAAGACAATACAACACAGTTTTCACATAAGAGGACGTGCTCGAAATTTCCATTGCATTGAATTATCAGTGGGAACCAATGGATTTGACAAATCAAACCACCAGTCAAGGATGTTCCCTCCATAAAAGAACTGGAATCACAATCCCGCTGTCGAAGGAGATTGAATAATGTGATGCACAAGTTTATATGTACTGGAAAATTGAAAAGTGCATAACATAGTAGGCGACCACATTAACAGGCGAGAACCTCATATCTGGATGCAATACCTATAAACATTTGCAAATTAGGACACATTTTCCAACCATTAATAAATTTAGTACACCCAAAAGTCATACATATATTTATCCATGTGATGGTAGCATTGGCTGCCTGGAATGAATAAATTTTATTCAATCAAAATTACCTGTTACTAGCAGCATATATGGAATATGGAAGTGAATAACGAGCACAACTCAGAGCCTCCAATATTGCAAAACCAAGTGAAGTCCCCCATCTGAGAGAGATTCACGATGCATTGCGTTTGTAACCTTGTGTATTTACTAACGACAGTAACAATAATAGAATGGAATACAAGAAAAATTACCATGGGCTTGTCTCATTACTCGAGAGGAATAACTAAACAAATATATGACTTTTAATCCTTTCATGACCATCTAAGCCTTCTGCAGCTTCACTAAGGGAGGAACAACATGACAAAATGCCGGAACACATGATTTATGGCACACGTTGCTCAAAAAGGCAAGTTCAATACTAATAAAGGACTATCAGATGGTTAAACATAATGCACATGACGGGGATTATTCTTTCAAGGAAACCATAAAATGCATGTAACCTACACATGATTTATATAAAATTTGTTTTACTCCACACACATTAGAAAATCTATGGCCAGACAAGATATTTTTTAATAGGACGATTCAAAGATGGTTTAGCTTGCCCATCAAATGGAAAAAAATGATAGTCACATCATCATGAAGTTGCAATACATTTTGTGGCTTGACTAAATCAAATCTGTGAGAATAAAAAACCAACCAATAAATAATCCTATGTTGAGCCTGAGCCAAAAGAGAAATATAAATGCTTAAGGTTGAGAAAAGAGTTCTCAAAGTCCACTATAATGCTTGAAAGCAGTATGCAAAACGGATCACTGACATATGCATTTTATTATCTCCCTCCATCTAATGTTATCTCCCTCCATCTAATGAAAAAGAAAAAATTCTTCACATCCATATCACAGCTAATGTACCAAACAAAAGGGATGTCATAAAAAACATCAACAAAAACATGAAATCAATGAGAATAACAACTCATCTCCAATTAACGGTCAAATGACAGCTTATGTCCAACAGTAAAGGGATGCCACAGAAACATTACCAGAAACATGGAATCACTAAAGAGAATTGTATCGTTAAAGTTTAAAAGACATGAGCTTCATAGTAGCAAAGAAGCAAACCTTTATAAGGATTGATGCTTCAATTCGAAGACTGAGAGAGCTCATGTTCCAGCGCAAAATCACCAAATTCATCTTCCATAAAGGGACAGTTTTTTCCTTATATAGCACCTTGCACACAAGAACAAGAAGGTATGCTATTAATCAAAAAGAAGATAAAAATGAAAAAAATAGCACTGGCTCGTTACAAAACACAATGACTGATTCAATAGTTATCTCGCCAAAAATAAGCTTTCTCCACAGTTTGCATGACTTGTATCTAATAGCAAACAACACATGTAACTTGTGAGTTGATTTAACAAAGCAAGCCCCTACTCAAGCACCATTACATATAAGGTACTAATGTAGGGAATGTGATGAAGATAAAATAGTGAAAACCTGTGGAGAACAAGACAGATGACAAGAGCAAAAACAGTAAAATGCATATAAGCCATGAAAACAAACTGAAGGATGACATGAGAAACAATCTTCTATGCTACTTCTTACCATGACAAAACAACAATATCATAAACATGGACAGAAAGATAAAAATGCCAAACCAGCTATATACCTGCATCTGGAACACTTCACCGCCTTCTTACTACTTGTCATGGCAGGACACCATTTAACAATCCTTTTTGCAAGCATGCTCTTCTTCAAAGGTGCAATTCTGGCGTTCCTAATCTTCTCTAAAAGGTCAACATGTTCTTTCTCATCAAGGAGTACACAAAAACAAGACCGTTAACAGAGATGAAAAAAGAAACTAAGGCATCGAGTACAAATATATGGGTCAGACAATCAGAATTAGAGTATTCAGTATAATATACTTACCAGCCAAAATCCATTGGAGGATCAAATGATGGGTGAAGAAAAATAGAGAAAGTGGGGGGAAGGTGCAAAGCAACCTTACAAACCGATATGCTTCGAGGTCAGAACCACAGCAAGCCACTCAAAACATCTTGAAAGTTTATTTACTCTTCCGTAAGCTATTATGATATTACAGTAATAATACATCAACAATTTCCTAAAATAAGGAAGAATGTAGTGTTGGTCCGCAAATCAACTCAAAAAAATGTGGTATGGGTCACTGTGCCCTAGATGAAACAGAACCCCCACCCTTTGGCCTTTCAATTTCCTCATCATGGGATTCCTTGTCAGGTTATTTTATTTGCTGCAAAGCATGTGACCTTTATGTTGCTAGATAGCTGCTCCCAAGCCATGGGAAACAATTGCAATGTGATTCAGCTAAAGAAATTATCAAATTATGAAATGAAGGTTGATATTACACATAGCTAGGTAACGGTACATAATAAATATACCATTACACATCAAAATTTCCTAGAAGGAAATGAAGTGATATGACCGTATCCTATCCAGTCAAGTTACAAGTTCCACTACACCGATGGAACTATGACTATATGTTAAGCAAAGCATCGGTTAGCACAGAAGATGCAAAGCAATTATTATTTGAATTCAAGCATGTTGTATTCATAACCCCATCACCATTTTATCCCAAAATTTGAGAAATATTTGGGGACATGGACGAATCATAATTTGGCATTCTTCTTGATAAAGTTTACATGCACAAGAACAAAAGATAGTGCAAGATTCTACAATCCAACCTAAACTAAACACTAAATATATGGATGTGGGTGTGCATGTTTCTTTTGGTGTTTTCCAACGCCATTAATATTTTAATCTACATGACAAAATAAAGTTTCTGGCATCTAGTTGTGTCATAGTAACTGCGGGGCAACGAGTTGAAAAAGAAAAAACAAGTACAATTTACTCCTACTTTTTAAGTACTTTTCTTCTTCATGATTGTTTTGTACTATTGCTTAATAGCATTTAGAAGAGTATCCATATGCATCTACGTAGATGTATTATTCACATAAAGACACACAAATATCACTTTGCAAAATATCAACCAAACATGTTTTTGTTTTTGTTTTTTTTTTTTTGGTTCAAGAGAAGTTCCTTAAATAATTGTTACTACAAGATACATCGGAAAACATTTTCGAAGTGGGCAATGTGACACAGAAATCTAGAACAAGATAGAACCACTACCTTGCTAATGCACTTTAACTTATCCAACATTATAAACTGATCGAGAAAAATCAAGCTTCCATAGTGCCTTGAAAAATCCTAGTTACAAACACCATGCTTGTTTACATGACCCTAAAACCCAACAAGAAAGCACCTTTTAGACACAAAAATACATATAAAAAACGAATGGCCAAGCACAAGTAAACATTGATGTCTTTCATTAGGTAAATTTAGCATGTGAAATAAGTCAATGACGAAGAATAGCTGGAATAAGGCAGGACACAAAAGACATATATACTAAAACCCAAACCCGATATTTTGAACGTTTAGCTAGTTATTTCATGGGGAGCATTTTTGCACTTTGGGAGGAGGAAAAAGTTACATTAGTCAAGAAGACCCAGTATAATCCAACAGAACAAAGCGAAAATGAGACAAAAAACATTACATAGCTAAGCATTACAAAACCTTCACCCGTCACTAGAAAGACTACATTCTTGCAAAGCTCTTAAACAAGTCATCTCCACCATTTTCCAGCTGCAAAATGAGACAGACATGAATCGTGGATGACATTACATCGACCATGTATCAAATTTAGAATCGTTAGAAAGATCCAAAATATTTTTTAGATATGTGTACATACTTACATGATTATCGACATGAAGTATAAAACTTCACTAAATACAAGGTAGAATCAGTGGGATAAAACTAGTCAAAGGGAGTTTTAAATTATTAAAATTGTGGAACCCTGTCAAACATTAGGCTGTTTAAAAGAAATTATCTCCTGTGCACAAGCTACAAGTTATTTTCGGTACATACAGGAAACGATATGACTAGTGGAAGAAGATATTCGTATGCATTGAGAAGCAACAGATAAACACTCCTTACTAACCACAGGTAGCGTCTTGCGATGCTTACTATTCAGTGACTACCTCTTTCTTGAGATTGGTAAGCATTCCATCAATCTTTGACCAAACAAAAGAAAGTCATTTTCAAATGAAACTGCCCAACAAATGACCAGCATGTAAACATATACCTGCTTTCAAATATCAACCAACTGCATACAAGAATTCTTAAACAAAGACATTAGCGCATCAACTTTCAAAACTAAGAGGCTTGATAAAGCAGACTTCCTTACATGTGACAGAATTCACAAATGGTCATAAAAGGCGGGGATCAATTCATAAACCCCTAAACAAAGTGTCAAAATCATTACAATAATCGCATACTAATAAAAATACACACAGATATATATAATAAAAATACACGCATCGACACATAAAAAACGAACGCACACACTGAATCACAAAAGGCAAACGCATTATGCATAGACACTTAGATAATATAAAAATATTCACCAGCAGCACCACACACACTATACACACAAAAAAACATGAAAACAAACTGGAAAATGAAAAAATACACACATTATAATAAAAACAACCCCCACAACACCACACCCACACACAATCCACCTAAAAGCACCTACACAAAAATATGTTGATAAAAGAAAATGCACACACATAAAAACAAATTGATGAAAATACACATACACTAATAAAAACACATGGACGCACAAACTAGACACATAAAAACACACAAAAACAAATTCATAACCAAAAAACACACATACTAATACATAGTAAAATGTAAGAATAAACACGCGCATTGATAAAAGAAAAATACACGATGCACAATGAAACACACCGACGGACTAATAAATATAGACTTTGAGTGATCTATCTATGCCCAACAGACGCATATACCTTCAGTTGGTTGAAATATATGAATGATATTTTCAATTGATTTGTTGAAGTGTGCGGGAGAAGTCTTATTAGGATGATGGTGGTGGTGTTTGCAATGGTGGAGTAAGTAAGGGTTAAGGATGAATACTTATGTTCAATCCGTTAGATACCCACATCTAAACCACTTTATTAATCTGCGTGTTATTACCTAACCTGATTACAACCGGCAATTAGTTACCAAACCCGATAATTTGTAAACAGATTGGCTACTACTTGGTCTTGCATCTAGCTATTCCTTAGGGTAAAGTATAACTAAGAAGGATGTCTCATATCACAACTAGAAAATATTATAAGTACTGTTCACATTGTTATATGGCCTCTTTTATTTCTATAGATTAAAAATGACCAATGACCAATGACCAAGAAAATCTGACATCAATATTAAATAAGCAACAACGTGACTCACATTATTATACGCACGTATGAATAGTGTGATTTTATGAAACCCCGATGCAAACATGATTTTACCACGATGCAGACAAGACACTTTTGACATGATGACCAAATTGAGATAAATTAAAGCAAAACATTACCTGAGATTGTAGGCCAATGAAGTTGCATATAAAATGTATGAACGGAAATAAACAATTTTCGGAAGGCACTAAAGGTGCTTGTACAAACTTGCTGGATAAACTTAAGACATAAGTAACTCTTATCATCTTCACCATGTCTACATTATCAATATGCGAGTGCAAAGAACACAAAGCAAGAGGTGGCAAACTCAAAAGTTTGGCAGGTTGTGGACAAATTGATGATGAGTTAGGTGTAATCCATTCCCAGTTCATTGTTAGTCTGTTTAATGAATGAGTTATAACTGATTTGATCATATCCTTAAACCCATAAATAAATTATCTAAAATATTAAAAGAGTCACACACTATTAAAATATACACATAAAAAAGAATGCACTGACACATAAAAATCACACACTAAAACACAAAGAACACACATAAACAAACAACATTAAAATACACATAGTAATAAACGCACACTAACACATTACACAAACTAAAAACACAAAATTACATTGGAAAAATAAAGATTCCACGATACCTAAATGATCATATTGGATCCTTAGGAACCATCACAAGTATGGTTGGCCTATATTTGAACGATAATGTCGTGTCGTCCAACAGAACCACAAACATTATAATAAAAACATGCATAAACAAATACACAAAAAATAAATTGATAAAAGAAAACACACACAACAACATTGATAAGAAAATACACATACACATAGACCGTAATAAACACAAACAAAAACAACATAAAAATGCAAAACAACATAGGGATAAAAGAAAAATACGCACACTATTAGGCAATCAAATGCAATAACAAATATAACGCACATTAATAAAAGAAGAATATATGATACACAATAACTATGTTTTGCCATGTAAAAGACACCTTCATAACTCTGACAATGTGAATGGGCACATATACACATAAAAAGAATGCACTGACACATAAAAATCACACACTAAAATACAAAGAACACACAAACAACATTAAAAATACACATAGCAACAAAATGCATACTAACACATTACACAAATCAAAAACACATTGGAAAAATAAAGATTCTAGGACACCTAAGTGATCATATTGGATCCTTGGGAACCATCACAAGTATGGTCGGCCTATATTTGAACGATAATGCTGTATCGTCCAGCGGAGTCACAAACACTACAATAAAAACATACATAAACAAATATACAAAAACAAATTGATAAAAAAACACACACACAAAAACATTGATAAGAAAATACACATACAATAATAGACACACACACACATATAGACCTTAATAAACACACTCAAAAATAATATAAAAATGCACAAAAACATAGGGATAAAAGAAAAATACACACACTATTACGCAGTCAAATGCAATAACAAATATAACACACATTGATAAAAGAAGAATATAGGGTACACAATAACTATGTCTTGCCATGTAAAAGACACCTCCATAACTTCTGACAATGCGATAGGGCACACATACACATAAAAAGAATGCACTGACACATAAAAATCACACACTGAACACATAAACAACATTAAAAATACACAAATAAACGCACACCAACACATTACACAAATCAAAAACACAAAAACACATTGAGAAAATAAAGATTCCACGATACCTAAGTAATCATATTGGATCCTTGGGAACCATCACAAGTACGGTCGGTCTATATTTGAACGATAATGCCATGTCGTCCAGCAGAGCCATAAATATTACAATAAAAACATGCATAAACAAATACACAAAAACAAATTGATAAAAGAAAACACATACACCAACATCGATAAGAAAATACGCATACAGTAATAGACACACACTCCCACATAGAACCTAATAAACACACACAAAAACAACATAAAATGCACAAAAACATAGGGATAAAAGAAAAATACAAACACTATTACGCAGTCAAATGCAATAACAAATATAACATACATTGATTAAACAAGAATATAGGATATACACAATAACTATGTCTTGCCATGTAAAAGACATTTCCATAACTTCTGACAATGCGATAGGGCACATATACACATAAAAAGAATGCACTGACACATAAAAATCACACACTAAAGAACACACATAAACAACATTAAAAATACACAAAGTAATAAACGCACACCAACACATTACACAAATAAAAAACACAAACACATTGAAAAAATAAAGATTCCACAATACCTAAGTAATCATATTGGATCCTTGGGAACCATCACAAGTACGGTCGGCCTATATTTGAACGATAATGTCATGTCGTCCAGCAGAGAACAAACATTGCAATAAAAACATGCATAAACAAATACACAAAAACAAATTGATAAAAGAAAACACATACAATAACATTGATAAGAAAATACACATACACTAATAAACACACAAAAACAACATAAAAAAGCACAAAAACATAGGGATAAAACAAAAAATACGCACACTATTACGCAATCAAATGCAATAACAAATATAACACATTGATAAAAGAAGAATATAGGATACACAATAACTATGTCTTGCCATGTAAAAGACACCTCCACAACTTCTGACAATGCGATAGGCAAACAAGCCAAAGATTAATTTCGTTTTTTAGTTCATTTAATATTTCAATAGGATCCCTCTATAAACCAAATGTCAAGAACTATTATACCTTTTTACAATGCCCTGTTCAGATCATTCCTTTAGTACTTGCACACATAGAAGTTGTAGTCTTGCAGAACATAGCTTTCAAGAATCACCTGGCAAGATGGGTCAAGAATATTCTTTTCTACTTTACTTCCAATCCTTCCTTGTTTAAGCCCAGAATCTTCTATTTTGGAACTGTAAAAATAGTATACACCTTCAATGAAAACCTTGATTGATGTGGATTCAAAACTTGTTTGAGAAATACCAAAGGCAAGATAAATAACAGTTTAAGAAAAAAGGCCAAAAATAAAAAGCTAGGAATGTACCTTTACACCCTTTTGACATGAAATAAAAGTTTGGATTATCTTGCTTACATTTGAAATTCACAAAAGTACTGAAAGTCTTGTGATGAAGATTTTGAGTAGACCACACTAAGTAATAAGAAGGGGTGAACAACATAAATTCAAATTGTCTTACTTCGTTTCATCAAATACCACTCATGTCTCTTCTGCATTTCAGGAGAACAAGCAAGGTACTTTTAGGGTCTCCATTTCTGAAGTTACATTTTTGGTTCCTTGGAAGGACTGAATTGGCATCCACAGGCTTACCATTTTCTGAGCACAAGTTGTTGCTGCAATTGCTAGCATCATCCTTTAGTTCAAATTTCCCACCATTTGTTGACACATCTTCTATCTGTCTTAGTAAACACGCTCTTTAATTGTTATTTTGGGAAACTCCATACCTCCCAACATGAAATGAATCCTGAGATATGCATTGAAGTCTGGAGATAAGTGTTTCATTTGTTCATGTTGTGTTAGCAAAAAAAATCAACCACAGGGAAGTTTGATTGGGAAGCAAGAAATAAAATAATGATAATGAAACATGTTTCATCAATATTCCACATAAGGCCACATACATAAACTTAAAAAATTTGATGAGAAAGAAAGCACCTAAGATGCTGAATGGTTTTACACTAGCCCTGCACAAATACATAACTCATTCAAGAAGTAGAATAGTATGACATCTTAAAATAAGAAGGATAAGAATATCAGTTTCCAAATAGACACCTGTTGTTCTCTAGATCGGGTCATTCAAAGGCAAATTCTGGCTTCTCATCAATTCCAAATTTTCAAATAGTCAGTAGGAATGACATCAAATTGAAATGACCACTTCTTCCGAGACAAACTATACTCCTCATAAAGAAATTGTTCCAACAGATATGTACGGAAAAGGATTTGAAGTCCTTAACCATAATCAAAGATCAATGTAACTGAATCAGGAAGAGCCTTGAAAATTTTAAACAAAGTAGCTAGAAAATTTTGGTTCTATAGGGGGTTTGCAGCTATTTATTTTGTGGATGTTGGCTAGTTGGATTCTTGCCAGGGGAGAAGTCTGCAAGGAAAGAGGTGGCTTCCCAAGAAAAAAAAGGGCGGGGTGCCAGGCCCGGGAGACTGCCCCCTTTCCACTCTCTCTCTATTTTATCTCTTTTCAATTTTGAGAATTTGGAGGGTCAATAAGTTTAATTCTAAAAGATAAATAAATCCTCTTAAGAGTTAAAATCTCCAACCCAAAAGTCAGAGGATGTCATTGTCATTTACATAGAGCTAAAGATTGATCTGTACCATCAACTGTTGTGATGGCTCTCATTTCTCAAAAGGCCCATTCTGGACAATGGATTTTCAATAGAATTAATGCTAATACTATCTTTATTCCCTAGAATTTTTAATTATGTGGGATGTCTAGACAATGGACAACCTAAACGGCTAAACCCCTATATTACATATCAAGGTAATTTTAGGATCAAATTTCAGCAGATTATGCATGTGATAAGACACATAACGTCTCAATTCAGGAACAATAATAAGAGATAAAAGCCACTCACCCCTGCATCAACAGCAATAGGCCAACCAAGGTTGTCCATCTCAGCTTCGAGTTCATAAATGCTTTTATTAATCAAAGACATAATACCTGGTATTCTCACCTTAATTACATACACCTAGTGCAAATAGTAAAAGACTAAAAGCACACATCTAGTTTACCTTTTTTATGATCAATAAAAACATAATAATTTGAACAAATAATATGCACAGAATTATACCTACGAGAGAAGTTTGGCAACGTACTTTGAACCCATTTCACTAGCTAAGTTCCATATTCAGGACTTATAGTGAAGTATTTGCCTTCTTTCCACATTGCAGCAATCATATCAATATTTTTATTTATATCAGCTTGTGAATGGTTCACAATTCCCACCCAAGGATGTTGCAACCAATATGATCTTCCTACAAAAACATTCCATGGGGAAGAAGAAGAATGTAAATTATCTAAACTACTAAATATGAAAATAAAAGGAAACAGAAAAACAAAAAAAGGAAACTCTTGATCAAGAAGTCTATTGTCTAATGTTGCATCAACTTAACTGTTGACATAAAAGGAGACAACAGAAAATTAAGGATAAAGGATGCATCCAAACGTTCATTCGCGTGGGCAAGCCACATATGTTGTCATAAGGAGAAAACTGCATAATAGAAAGAAGTTACGTAGAGATTCATAAATTGACTGCAAACAAGAGGCAAACAGAACATACCCGTTGGATCCACTTCCTAGAAAGATGGTGCTATATCTTGATTGTCAGGGGAAATTGTTAGTGTAATGCTGAGATGCATCCAAATGTCCATTCTCATGAGCAAGCCACATATGTTGTCATAAGGAGAAAACTGCATAATATAAAGAAGTTAGGTAGAGATTCATAAATTGACTGCAAACTAGAGGCAAATAGAACATACCTGATGGATCCACTTTCCTAGAAAGATGGTGCTATATCTTGATTGGCAGAGGAAATTGTTAGTGTAATGCTGTTAGGCTACGGAAAACATAGTTTCATCAATTTCAACGGTCCAAAAACAGTACAACAGAAGAAATTTCTATAGAAAATGAAAATGCGTCAACAAGGATGGTACGTGTAGACAACAAATGAAATCGATAAACAGAAGATGAAATAGAGGAAGTTAATGGCACAAAAGCGAGTATCATATTTGTGGAACAACAAAAAACTTCTCCACTAGTTGTAATAAGCTGCAATAACTTCCACATCATGAAAATCTAAAGATCAATAGTTTATTGGAATGCTGGAAATCCCATAGACAAAAAAGGCATAAGGAGGAATAAGGCAAAAATGCATCAGATTATGGAGATTTGTTAAACCTTAAGAAGTACCAAGACATTCAACTAAAGGGAGCACACTTGGAGTGAAAGTGAAAATTTATCTTGTAAATTGGAAGTGAAATGTTTACAACCTTGTTGGAACACAACAATTTGAAACCTAAACTGATCTGGGAGGTATCCAGAATTCTGCAATAACTTCCACAGCATCATGAAAATCTAAAGATCAATAGTTTATTAGAATGCTGGAAATCCCACAAAGACAAAAAATGCATAAGGAGGAATAAGGCAAAAATGCATCAGATTATGGACATTTGTTAAATCTTAAGAAGTACCAAGTCATTCAACCAAAGGGAGATCACTTGGAGTGACAAATTTCCAATGTAGGAATTTTTCTGGCTAAGTTAATGTAGGTCTTAAAGGCATCCATTTCAAATCTTATTAGCACTGGGTGAAGAGGCCCCCAAGGTTCATATACAAGTTTGGTTCATGAATTATATTCATGTGGGATAAGATATAACATGCAACCCGCTCTTGAACATGGACAGTCGGAAATAAAAATCACAAGACACACTCAAAGATATAAGAAGGGGCACTTATGGAACGAACAAAGGGAGAACCAAATACCAAATCAATGAAGTTGAGAAAAGAGTCTTTCCTAAAACCTCCCTAACTCTCCCAAGATAGTGTGTCAAAGGCATCCACTCAAAACCAGTGAGCAATGGGTGGAAAGGCTCACAAAGGTATACTAGTTTGAAAGATGCCATAATGTCGAAGTGAGATAAGCTCTAACAATGAGTGTATTGTATTTACAAGAGAGAAATTATAATACCATCTCAACATAAGATCGAACTATGGTTTCAAAGTCTTGAACAATACTTTTCAGTCCTCTGCAAAGAATAAACCTTTTTTATTAAATGGAGTTCAGCTCACTTACGAGATTCGAAAACACCATAAACTAAATATAGGAGATACCAGCAGCCTCTTTCGTCAAGCCAGGCAAATCTATCAAGAAAAAAATTGTAAAATAGAGTTAGTGGAAGACAGAAAATAAAAAGTTGGGTAGCGGGAATATAATGTCATTACACTGATATAGAGCACGAAATAATAGACTATTTTATGTCATTCATGTGCAGACATATATGGAAGGCCGGAAAGAGCACCTCTTTCTTTCTCATCTGTGTGCAGAAGAGGAATTGAGACAGTTTGGGCTCCTTAACTTGATAATCAAAGATTGCTTTGGAATTATGATCTTGCAACTTGGGCTCCAGTTATTGCAACTTGCAGTGTTGGAAACTGCTTCAGCTCCTGTTCCAAAAAGGAAAAAAAAACCACAGCAAAACAAAAGTATTCATGATCAGGGGCGCGTCCAGCGATTAGAAAACACAGAGATGAAGTTTTAGTGTCACCTGACATTCTCCCATTGACTATTTTATGTCATTCATGTGCAGATATATATGGAAAGCCAGAAAGAGCACATCTTTCTTTCCAATCTGTGTGCAGAAGAGCGATTGAGAAAGTTTGGGCTCCTTAACTTGATAGTCAACCATTGCTTTGGAATTATGATCTTGCAACTTGGGCTCCAGCTATTGCAACTTGCAGAGTTGGAAACTGCTTCAGCTCCTGTTCCAAAAAGGGGGGAAAAAAAACACAGCAAACCAAAAGTATTCATGATCAGGGGTGCGTCCCTTGATTAGAAAACACTGAGATGAAGTTTTAGTGTCATAATTCTCCCATTGACTTCCTTACAAGTTCCTTTAAGATGAAGCAAACTAAATATTGATGCGTTGAACAAATTACAGATAGAGGGTGACAAAGGTTGGATAAATAGTACAGGAAATGAGCTGCCAAAATAGAAAAGAACTACTTACAGCAGATTCTTGTACTATAAAATACATAGCTGAAACATAAACAACAGAACTAAAGAGAAATTACCTTCCCAAAGCATCGCAAAACAGTCCACCGAAGGCGTCGAATTTTTTTCTAGATATTTTAATGCATAATCATTCATTCGTAAGACAAAAAAATACATTAATTAAATCAATTCATGGAACTCACCTTCAAATTCAACAAATTCTCAAACTCAAGAGATTTATCCACAATCAAACAAACATACATACAAATTCCTCTCAAAAAGTACTAAATAAACTCATAAATATGTCATTATATTCATCTGAAAACAAAGCTAAATAAAAATAGAAATTAACTCGAACTTACAGAGAGACATCACATATTTGAAATAGACACACAAACAAAAGTTCCATATTCCATAAATTTCCCAAAATTTATATATCGACATACCAGAGAAGTGGGAATAAAAGAAAGATTATAGTTAAATTAACCAACCTCATTGGACCCAACTCTTTCTATTGCAGTTCAAAGCCACCCATGAACACAAATCCTCAAAACATCCAAAAATAAACACAACCCACAAAGCATAAAAAATGTACAATTGAATGCCATCAGTGTTTAGAAAATTCGAATAGTATCTTTAACTGTGTAGACCAAACAGGTTCCGACAAAATTCTTGAGGAACCCAACATTCTCTAGTTGTGGGGCTTGGGGTGTGAGGCTGATGGCGGCTATGGGCTGGTTGGTTGGTGGATGTGTTGTGGTGGTTAAAGGCCACTTGTGTAAGGCATTTCTAAAGAAAGCATGATTTTCCATGGTAAGGATAATGTGAGATGGTACTACTTCTTTGCCAATCCCAGTCTCAAATAAAGCAAGCTCTCTTAATATAATTTTTTCAAAACCAAGCAACATTTTTTTCTTTCTCAAGAGTACATTAAATTGAAGAATTCATTTGAAGTTCGTTAAAGGTTTTACTTATAGCACCGGTAGTTTGAACCACATAGAGTTGAATAGAATATGATGAGGAACCTGAGAAGATTGAACAATGGAAAAAAACCCCCCCGCCAAAAAAAAAAACAAAACAACATAATACATATAGTTCATTGTCCTTATCCACATTTTTTTTATACTTACATTAATTCCTATGAAATGAAAGTGTTACTTCTTAACCATAAAAAAAAACTCTCGGTAGTGACATCAAGTATGGTTGTTGTAGCACCAAGTAGCTCTAATCTTCATTGTTCTATTTGCTGCATCATCAATTGTTGCCCCTAACATCAGTCCCAAAGTTCCAGTCCAAGCATAAAGTCATTCAAACCCACATGTCACAACTCACATATGTCATGTACAAAAAATATAAAGAATTCCCAACCCAAAAAGAATGACTAACAATTCCAATCAATAAAATTTCACAAAAATCTCTTCTTGAACTATCACCAAACAAACTATAAAAAGTCATGTTAAGAAATAATAAAGTGTGTAGAACTTGATACCTGAAATGGAAGAAGTACCGCTAGAAAAGAAGATCCAGATTTGAATATAAGCCACTGTGCGACTATTCAACTTTGCACCAATGTTAAACTGTGCACAAAGCTCTTGGTAGTCCCATTGACATTTTTTCCACATGTTTTGCTAACCAAGAAAAGCTCTATTCCACTGTTACAGCAAACCAATCAAATAATTTAACTGAAACTACAACAATAGTCATATTAACTTTAAGAAACTTCATAATAATTATTTATGCACACAGTAATCTTAGAAGATAGGCTATGATTCTATGACCATCAATGTATATTTTGATTGATATCTAGTCTAAATTGGAAATCTCAAACTTCTTTCCACTTACTGCAACACTTATCCCGATCCAATTTTTTTAATTTTTTTGATACCTTGGAATTTGTTTTTCCCATTTTCGGATAAGAATTTTTACAAGTCAGTTATCGTATTATCGTAATGATAAACGGCTCGTCTCACCGCGACCTTCTCTTGAATTCTCAAACATCTATATATGAACGTTGGTTTATCAAGAATAAACAAGAAAAGCACTTCGAATTGTAGAAAGAAGCGGCTCTTACCTTAGACTCAAAATGGCACTATTCTTAAAGTGATAGCTCTTAAGTCCCATCCTCTTTAAGCAGCTTAGCCCTCTTCTTATCCTAAACCCCCTATTGCTTTTGTAATCAAATCACCGATTATACCCCATATACATGGTCACCAGATACCCATGGAGAAGCACATTACAGTACTTGTATGCTCCTAGCCGGAATCTTATTAAAAATGGGAGCATATAGGTTGATTCAGATCAATATGGAATTATTACCTCATGCTCATTCTATATTTTGTCCTTGGTTGATAGAACCAAAACAAACAATTTCATGTTGATTGATTTGCCTTTTCAATCTATCAACGAAAGCCTAACACCATCCTACTGAAAAACAAATTTGATACAAATGCAAGATGAAAATTGCTGAATTAAGCAAGTCCATGACAATCAATAGACAAATTTTCCTGCAGCTATACCATGTCTTGCCTGATTTCATGAGCTAAAGCAGACCAAAGCGATGCCAATTCAGCTCATATTTAGAGCTCTTTGCCCATGATATCATAACTTTAAAACACAGGAACACACAGAACCAGAATACCAAAGTATATATCATACAGACCGTCTCCTGAAAATTCAGTGACATCCTCTTCCCAAGCTTTTCTTGAATAAGTCAAACTCCACTGAAAACTCATTCTGCAGAATGCAAACACAGAAAAAACAGTATAGGAGATGCGAGGCAACTGTTAGATTTCCTACAAAAAGAAGAAGAAGTTACACAATCACAAGCACATGCAAGCACAACCACGTGCTCCATGCAACTACCACAATCTAATGTCTAGGCTAACAATGTAAACATGAGAACGCAGACTTGTAAATAATCACTGGAAAGCAACAACTGACCAGCTTCGCTTCTGATGTGCTCTTGGTTGCACTTTGACATTCATAAACATTCCAAGAGAAAGGACGTGCCTTCTAAAATTGGCATACACAAAACAAGTCGAGAAAATATATAGAATTAACAAAAAAAAAAGGTTTCATGTTTTGTTGAGAGCTTTTCAACTACATACAGACAGATCAAGTAAATTTACCTTAAGATCCCCAAAATCCAAACCTTCTTTAAAGCTTGGAGGAATGACCTGGACAGGACCACCATTAAGCACTTCCCATACCCATTCACAATTAGAAGCACCGTCCGGAACCATCATCCCGAAAGACTCAGAATCATCCAAACCACCAGGACGAAAAGGATGGATGTGGATGCTTCCCTTTAAAAAATCCGTTGCAGGTCCAGAAATGCGTGGCAAAGCACCAGAATCCTCGGCTCCTGCAGTAAGTTCTGATACATCCCACCTAGGACACTATAATAAGTCAACTCCATGACAAAGGCATAAATTAGGGGTCAACAACTGGGTTAATAATAAGTGATACTATAACAGAAACCCAAAAGAACTTTTTCCAGGAAAAAAAAAGAAACCCAGAAGAAGTATGTCGCTTTTACTCAAGCAATTCGTCTGAACTTGTTTTCTATGTTAAGCTACTCTGAACATCTTTGTTCAAGAACAAACACAATGTATAAGCAAAATTTCAAACCTGCACCGAGCTAGGTTCCCATTTTTCAAGCTCCCTCTTTGTACGTCTGAAAGGTAATTCCTATGCGGGAACGACAACAGAGCAAGGCAACGATGGCTCCAGGCGAACTTCTGCTTTGTCAAACCAGTTGAATTCCCACTGCCTACCAGCTTTTTCTGGGGAAAACTCATCAGGGTCCAATCTTGGCAGGAGGTATTTTTCTTTTACAAACTCTTTTATTGATCTGGGTGTTTCACTAGGAAATGCAGGTGGCTGAAACAAGATCAAATAAGTTTTACCAGCAACAAACATGTCATGCGAAAAAGAGGCTATTAGTAAGAACATTGATGTGGTACAAAAGAAGGGCTTTTTTATTAAAATGTAGCATACATATCACAGATTTGACAACAACTCATGGATGTCATAAAAAAACATTAAAAGAAACATGGAATCCGAATAACAACTCATCTCCAATTAACAGTCAAATGACAACTTATGCAAAGCATTGTAGTTTAAATTCAGCATATGCCTAGGAGGAGGATCATTGTTGTTTAAATTCACCTAGTAAGCAAAATTTCATAAACTAAATAATATATAAATTTATATTCACAACAAAAAGTAAAAAGGGGGTCAGATGTTAATTACTACAGGTTTGAAAATGCCATATTGCTTACATGTCATCTTAATTATCAATATATTATATAAGCATACTAGTAATTGTCATCTTGATAATAGGCATATGCTATAGTTATGATAATAGGCATCTTGCTTACAGTCAGAGATTAGTTAATCAGTAATAAAAAGAACCTAGCGAAGCAGAATGTCAACTTGATAATAGGCATATGTTGTAGTTTCATATGGCACAAAGTAGATCACAGTTTGGTAAGAGTATGCAATAGAATATTCAGACAACTATCAACATACAGTTGCTTCACTGTGCTATAAGTATTGCATATTTGGTCTCAAAATCATCATATTTACAGAAGTCCATAAGTGACAAGTCCATTAAACTCTTTAAATCGGCAGACAAAAAACAATTGCTGAGAATAACCTGTCAGACTTGAGGCCTCCATTGATGGGCCCATGTAACCTGGCATCAAGTTCACTCTGCTTACAAATGTTCAAAATGACCTTAAAAGGGCAGATTATAGAACTCATAAACTACATAAACGCAAAGCAAAGAAGAAGAAAAAACTCATCTGAAGCTTTAAGCTTTAAGATGCCACAAAAATAAAGAAAAAAAAAAAAATATTTCTAATAAGACTTAATGTATGATCAAATCTGGTCCAGATTAACCTACTGAAATTTAACTTCTAAAACTTCAAATAATAGCAGAAATGGTCAGATCCAATTAACAAACAAATAAGATTCAGATAGAACAAGCAATTCCTAATATGCTACATGACCAGATGTATGTTAATGTTACCATAATAACCTCTTCATCAACGGCACGATAAAGTTTGCTAACCATAGAAAACACCCAAACTGAGCAAGTAGTTGAGGAACTCTGGATAAGTGACACACAAGGCAGTAAAATGCAGTCGTTAGTAATCGACATCTTTTGCAACAGAAAAATATATAAACAGTGAGATAAATAAATACATTAATATTACCGGAATGAGAAGGAAAGAAGAGAGAAAACATTGATAAAAATGGATTGGTAGTCGTCTGATTGTGTGCTAGTAATAGTGAAGTGAAGTGAGTGTTAGTGATTTGCACATTTTTGTGGTGAGTGTCTGCTGGATTGGGCATGGTTTCCATTTGAAAGAAATAAAAAAATGTTAACGCAAATAAATATTCATATGGTATCTTAGGCAAACATGGTATCTTTAGGCAAATAAAAAACAAATGAATATGAAAATTTAAATGAAATCCACATTTGTCGGACATGCACTGTCCTATGAATTTGAACATTTTGTTTTTCTTAAGAGCTATGTCATTTAGTCAGTATTTTATGGTATACTAATCTATTCAATGTCTTTAATGATATTTTTGATATTTATAAAATTGTTATTATTGATATGTTCAAACATTATCGTGCCTGTTAAAAAGGGGAAATTTGTTGCTAACTTTTAAATTGTACGGGAAGTTATATAATTAAGGAATATGTGGACAGAATTATTGTTTTGAGCTATTAAAAAAGAGGCAGTGTTTTGAATGATTTTAACAATTATGGGAGACTATTTTTTTTATTAAGTATTTTGACAAGGACATTTAGGTGATCAAAAGTTTTCCATGCATCCATACTTTTATTACTAGTATAGCTATAGATGAAAGAAGCATTGGTTGCATTGTTTCCATGACTAAATTTTATTCTATCAAAATTACCTGGGACTAGCTGCATATATGGAATATGAAAGTGAATAACAAGTAAGAGTCAGGGCACATTCAATTGGATTTGAGGATATGTCTATATTCTATGTAGAAGCACTGGTAGGCAGGCATAGAGTTCCTGAATAGGTGTGCACCACACAGATAGTTGTCATTCGCTTGTTCAAATAAGTATATGAACTATGAACGTATAATACCTAAGTGCACGCCAATCACTAATTTTACTAGAGGATATGGAATATCAATCCGAGCTTTACATTCAAAAAGCATTGTGTCCCTAAGAGAAGATCAATGTCTGCATAATTCTAAGATGCATTAGCAAACCTGTAAAGCAGGCTAACTCCTAGTCAAATGTCAAAATTGTTGCAATGTAGGACTCAGTACCTCCACTAAAACAAAATGCCAGCAATATTCTAACATTCACGAAATTCCAACCCCTCATCAAAACCGAAGAAAATATTTATGAAAGCCACGCAATATGCAACCCCTCATCAAACTAACCGTGGCTCCCGCACCAATGTAATCCTATGGCTATTCTGCTATGCTCATCTTCAGCAAAAATGGCCACGCAATATGCTGCAAATACCACAAACATGATTTTAATCATGATAAGGTACGCCCATCATAAACAAAAAAAGAAGTATCCAAGCAAAATAAAAATGTGATAAAATATCGGATCAACATTCAAGTAAACCCAATTCAGGAATGATGATAGGTATCAAACAAATACCTTTTCACAGACAGCCCGGAACTCTGTCAGACAGACTATGTCAGCCTTCACCTGAGCACACTAAAAACAAAGCTAACTACACTACATCACAAATGACCACATATATGCAATAATTATGACACTAAGCAGAAAAAAATGGCACATGACAACAAAAAATAATTGAACAAATTAGATCCTGTTAATTTCGATTTTTGTTAATTTTGTTCAAGTATGAACATCCATTTTAAAATTAATTGGGTCCAACTGACAAACCCATAGAAATCCACCAGTGGTATTCATTACTACCTGAAATTGACCAGAAACAACCAACTTTGACAGTGCAGGGATCCTAGAGCATAATTGGAGATACAAATCAACAATGACGGACCACCCCATATTGATCCAATGGAATAGAATGTCAGTGCCACATATCCTCTTGCCGTATTTCTTTTATTCTTCTATGAGGACTGGGCTTGTGTTTGAGTTGACAGGGTGGGAGGAATATGTGGCCATCATTTGGACTAAAAGCGCTCATATATAAACATCCATTCTCTTGTATTGGAAGGATAATAAGTTCCGCTTGATGTAAAGAATTCCTTAAAGCCCTCAAGATCATCCCTCTCTCAATCTTTTATTGCACAACGGCGTACAAGATACTCTATAAACAACCCTCCAGAACGATTGAAGGGCCAATCAGGTAACAGTGCAAAGCCATAACCATAATAAACTACAACTAGAATAAACACAATCACATATTATAAAATAGCTAAAAATTGGTCGTCTTGAACTGATGTTGTGACAAAACCTACAGTGGTACCTTCGAAAGAGCTTTACGAACCCCCAGAACTCTCTCCTCAAACAACAGCATCAGAGCTTCAACCAATGAAATATGGCCTTTTACTGTGCCAAGCTTCCAACAACTTCACTGGGAAATAATGTGGAAGTCAAGTGATGAAAGACAACGGTAAATAAGATAACAGATTATATAAAGAGAACAAACCTTGTCAACAGATGCTGAAAACACTTAGTGAAAAGTCACTTCTTTCAACCTGTGCATTTCCGGTGTCAAAGGGCAACTTATTTCATGACACAGAAAACTCAATGAAAACAATATTAAATTATACAAGAATTGTGTAGTACGAAGGCTAGTACCAGACACCAAATTTTTCCCGAACTCATATCTATGGTGATGGGGTGGGGTTGGAGGTGAGATAAACTTGACCGGTAAATGATACAAAACAAAAATAATGCTAGTCAGGAACTACTCACAATTAGAAGGAAAACAAATAAACCGTCAAGGTAGAACATGACACCAACTGTCAGAAAGAAATACTGAACTTCATTATAAGTCTGTCACATGCAAGGGTGCAGATAAACACGTTGATGCAGAAACAAAAAACCAAGCACTCGACAGACAGAAAACACAACATAATTTTAAATTATGTGAAAGACATGTGTGGGAGAGGGAGAGGGGGCCTGCACTGATGTGGCAAATAAGTGAACGTACAAATGGTTAGTTCCATCGGTCATCCGACAAATTAATATAACCATCTAAAGGAGATGACAAAGCTAAAATCCCTCTCAGAATTTGATTATGATGCCATAGGCCAACAGATCCCACACAGCAGTGTATCCGACAAATTAATATAACCATCGAAAGGAGATGACAAATCTAAAAATCCTTGTCATAAGGTGATTATGACGCCATACACCAACACATCAAGACTTTAATAGATCCCACAAGAGCAGTGTACCAATAGGACAACTTACAGAGAGTTAAGGGGAAAACACGGCATTGTTTGATTAACCCAGTGAAGAAATTCCAAGATTATGTAGGTAAAAGGTTCATCCCAGTGAATATGCCTGAATTGCAAGAAATTATGCATCCAACAAAATAAAAATAGAAAATATCAAAACAATTAGTAGCAAAAGAAACATTTTGAATTAAGCTAAGTTTTAAGGTTTCCACATAACAGAACCAACCCAAAAATATTAACTAAAATAAAGCTCTCACTAGATAGATAGAATAAAATTTGTTACTACTATAGAGGGAGAGAACAGAGGAAAACAATAACATATGACAACCTAAGAGGTCATGAGATAACAATTTGCGCTTAGGAGGAGCAACAAGATTAAAATATGCACAATTTCATCATAATAAAATAATGAACAAAAATATCATAATTCAGGCCCAGTGAAAAGGCTGCACGATCTTTGCTGTCATTGTTAATGCAAACCACTGGAAGAAGTTGACGAAATGACTGTCAGGTACGGCACTCACAATAGAAATCATTTAACTGGATGTCCACAAATTGAAGACAATCAATCTTATTGAGTCTTTCACGGCATATTCGATCAACAAAAGAATGCTAAATCGGTTTACCTTTTTAGTTGATTTATCGAAGAAACGACAGTTCGAGAGTTCTAGTGAACTAATAACAAGCATATATAACAAAATAGAAACAATTAACAGGTCCCCAAAGCATGACTTTTTGATTGAGATTAAAGATTGTACCTTCGGTGAGATGACCTCATAAATGGAAATTTCGGCAAGCTTTACCATGTAATGGGGAGGAAGCGAGGAAGTGATGTCCATCAGAGAAGCTATGGATGCTTGTCTGGCCATTGAGGACTCATCTGCTAATAAAGAAACCATGACTTGAACCGTCTCTGATATAAAGGTCAAAATCACAGTGAGGTCCTGCACTCACAGTAGAGATCATTTGACTGGATCTCCAAAAATTGTCGAGAGTCATAGACTACTCAACCATGCCTAGTACAAGCGTCATAGACTCACTCGAGCTAAATGAAGAGCTCATTCACGATTCCACGAACTAACCAAATGCAGATTTCTAGCCTCTTAATGCTATCCTTCTTGGTCAACAAACTTCTTTGACAAACTATCCTTCTTAATGCTTTCCAAAGTGAGCCAAAAGAGAATCATGAAGTGGACAACAAATTCAAATGTTAGGACATTCCCCACATCTACATAACAAACCTGCATTACTCCTACAAGTGAAAGCATGAAACAGACAAGCCCAACCACTGAACTTTGTATCATAACCTACCACTTACCATGCGTTCGGATAGCTATGAGGATAGAAGGTCCTGGAATATAGATAATAATCTACTTTGTAGTCCATCATAAATCAGCTTCTATTCCTCATCCCTCGTGACATGACCTTTGGATCCCAGACCATCATGTACTTACCAATATTAGCAGGAAGCAAACAACCTAATAAATGAATTAGAACCACATGAACGGGGACTAAAGCATTCACAGCAATCCAATAGAAGGGTAAACACCATGCAATTGGTAAAAGTGATGGCATAACAGTGAAAACAACCTTGAGACAACTTTTCACTTAGATAATTGGCATATGAAAGCAATAAAAACAAATCCATGCAGATATTTTTTTTAAAAAAAAACACTCACAATAATAACAAAAAGAACATTCCCCACACCCACATAACAAACCTACATACTCCTACGAGTGAAAGCATGAAGCAGACAAGCCCAACCACTGAACTTTTGTATCATAACATAGAACCTACCATGTGTTAGGATAGCTAGAGGATAGAATGTCCTAGAATATAGATAGTAATCTACTTTGTAGTCCATCAAAAATCAGCTTTTGTGCCTCATCCCTCGTGGGATGACCTTCGGATACCACTCCACCATGTACTTACCAAAATTACCAATATTAGAGGAAGCAAACCACCTAACAAATGAATCAGAACCACATGAATGGAGCTTAAGCATTCACATCAATCCAACAGAAGGTTAAACACCATGCATTTGATAAAAAGTGTTGGCATAATAGTAAATACAGCCTTGTGGATAATTGGCATTGGAAAGCATTGAAAACAATCCATGTCTCATAATAATAAAGAAAATAACAGGAAAGAAAAACTTTAATGTTGAAAAAGATTGTCTACCCCTTCAGAGCCTTCCAAATCTCATTGGTCTACATCAACCCTGGGAGATGGACATATGGTAACGGTGCGAATGCGAAGCCATAAACACAATTAACTACAATCAGAAAAACAAAATCACATATTATAAAGCAGCTACAAATTGGACGATTGTATTGATGCTGTGAAAAAAACGTACAGCTATCCAATTTATTATTACCAAGTACATCCGAAAGTTCTTTACAAACCCCCAGACTGAGCAGCGAACTCTGAGACGATAACGCTTCAGGTGTTATCGAAACTAGCTCCCCCGATGAAATAGAAACCGAAATCTCAAATCGATTTAGAAGAGTGGACATTAATTTGTTTGCATCGGAAGGAAGAATTGGAGGAAAATTCTGCGACAGAGCATTCAAGAAAACCCTTGAAAGCTCCCAAATCTCCACTGACACCGTTAATCGCCAGGCTGAATATTTTCGAAGAGAGGAGAGAAGAATTGATCTGTGGTGGAATTTAGGATTTACGAAGAGGCCATCGTCGTTTCTTTCGAATCTTTAAGATACAG
>CM042187.1:44340309-44403313 GCA_023539305.1 Ilex asprella
CATATTTAAGTATTATGCGACAAGTTTATGATAAAAAATGGTTAGCAATCTGGAGACTGTCTTCTTGAGGGACCATATCGAAACATATTTGATACTTCAGGGACTAAAATGATGTAATTAAAATATTGAGGACCAAAATGAGATAAACTCCATACTTTGGGGGACCTCTAGTGCAATTAACCCTTAGTATATATCCTATTGGTTATGATTTTATTTCTTATTAGTTCTATTTCTACCATTCACTTTTATGAAAAATATTTATTGTAGTGGTTACTCTATATTATCCTGATGATATGGTGTCCTTGTCCAATGATAAGATAATAAGTGGACAAATGGATCACACATAATTAAATAACTATTCAGCCACGTCATGCAATAATTACTCATGTGGGACCCACTTGCCTACTTGTTATACTATCATTGGACAGTTGTTGATATGGTGTAACCGTTCTAATGAATATTTTCTCCACTAAAACACTCATTCTGAACCCTGTTCATTCTGGTCTTACTAATAGTTGCAACTTTGCTTCTCATGTGCTCCCTCTTGTGTCACAATGACTGCTATCCTTATGTTTTGATACTTCAAATTAGTTCTTTGGTTAGAATCATGGTTCAAAGTACGAAATAACTCGGAAGGAGTCGTGTCCAATTTGATACCTTCCAATCTAATACTTGTTTTACTTTTGGTATAAATCACACGTCTCACGCGATTCGGCCTACTCAACCTTGAGTTGTCTGAATCATCTCACACTAATGGCCTCAATGTTCGGCCTATTCCGTCATGCTGTGATAGGGGGCCTCAATGTTGTTCAATTTCTTCTTGTAGTGTTTAATGCTTATTGCTAGATATTGTTCTGCGATGCGAGCAATGCATTTCAATGTTCTACAAGTAAATAGCCAATACCGCGACATTGAACTATCTTATAATCTATTATTGAAACAAGTTAAATATTTTTAAGTGCAATATGTGCTATACAATCGTCATATACTTGTATGCACAAGTCTGAATTGTGCGGAGTGGAAGTGCACCGTTAAAGCGAACATAGATTATTTCTTATTTTCAATTTTATCCCTGAAAAAGAAGGATGCAGTCTGTTCCATGGGAAGTTATTTTTTCGTTGTGAAAGTCGTGGCAGTTTTCCCTCCATCATATGCTGAAGCTGCTTAGCTGTGGTGCCAAATGCTGGTTAGGTATCATGTGTGAAGTGCTAGAGTTGATAGAAGTAACTGTGAAAGAAGAAGCAAATCCTTTCCACCACTATAAGCACGTGTTTCTCTGTTAAGTAGGAGGAAGAGAAGTTAACGGAGAATGTGTCATTTTTTTCTTTTAAAGACTAAACTGTGTTGTGGTGTTATTTGGGAACAGTGTTGACAGAGAAGTTAAGAAGCCTCAAGAATTCAGAAAGTCGCTTTCCTTTGTGCCTTAATCCCAAAATTTCATGAGTTGGCTAGTGTCGGCACTAGGCTGCACTTTTCTGCATGTACATCAAGTTTTGGCATTTTGGCTCATTGTACTTTGTTTGTTTGTTTGTTTTACATTTCATTTTCATCCTTACAAAAAAATCTGAGTTTCATCAATAACTATGTTTGTCAGCTTTGGTATATCAAATTTCTGTATTCTTTCTGTTAGTGTAAATTTAAATCAATAGAGACAGTTGTCAACCAAGTATTCGCCATAAAACTTCTGTTTTTTTGTACTCACTCAGAACACTTATTCAGTGTGTACATAAGCAAGTTTTGAGTGGGCAATGAGGTTGAGAGTTTTAATGCAATATTTGGTGTAGTCAGTCACACCCTAAGTGTTCGTTTTTTTTTTATAAACGTCTATGCCCGTGTTTGATATTTATGTATGTGTGATTGTGTGTTGGACATGGGTGTTGTATTTCGTGATTTTGCCTTGTTTTTCTTCATTGAAACATTATTCTTTATCTAATCAATAATAATTTGGACAATTATTCTATATATAATCATTCTTAGTTATTGACATAATAATATGGTTGCAAAAACTCATTTTTTGGTTGCCTTTTGCAGGAAATGCGCCTTTAGTCATAGCTCGTGGTGGATACTCAGGGTTATTTCCTGATTCCAGTTTTAATGCCTATCAATTCGCATTACTGACGAGTCTACCCAACGTGATTCTTTGGTGTGATGTACAACTTACGAAAGATGGAGCTGGGATCTGCTTTCCAGATGTCAAGCTTAACAATGCTTCTGATATTAGTACACTTTACCCAAACAGGCATAATACCTACCTTGTCAATGGGGTCTCTATTCAAGGATGGTTTTCTGTAGATTTCACCCTCCAAGACCTAGCAAATGTTAACTGTAAGTTCAAATCATGGGTTATCATTGTCTGTTACACTGTTTTTGCAATATTTATAGTCCTTGTGAGTGTTAAACCTAATAAGGCCATTCCTTGATGCAACGGTATGGTGATTGGGCTGCAAAGTTAAGAACACAGCTTTGAGTTTGAGCAACTGCGATATGCAAAACTATGCCTACTCTAGGTTTTCATCCAATCTAGGCATTCCATCACCTTATGTGAGATGGATATCAGTATAAATGTAGTTATTAATATCATGTCTGAATGGTTCAAAGTATTGGTTGATACCGATATGAGTTGGCGATACTGCGAGACGATACCGTTAAATGATACGTATAAATCTTGAGTCTCGCACGACTCATCCGAGTTGTATTTGAGTCAATCCCGAGTCGTCGAGTTATCATTATTGTACTCGGCCGATACGATTTCGCGATATTGCCATATGACCTAAATTTCTCGCCGTGTTTAACATTTTCTCTTAGGTCGTATCATTCGATACCGCGTCACGATGTCGCGACCGATGTGTCTCAGAGCTCTTTGAGTTGATGGCCGATACCGTAACCTTGAACCATGTTTATGTTTGCATAGCATGTTAAGGCACTCATAAGCCTTGGTCTTCACTTGATAGTATCTTTGTCCCTTCTTGCCTTACTTTACACAAGGTGGAAAAATGGAGCGTATGAATCTAAGTTTGGTTGGGATTGTTTAGTAGTATTGAATTGGATATCTTGTTCAAAAAAGAAAAGATTTACATCTAAACCTTATCCAATACTTGGCAGCTATTACCCCAGGCTAGTTTTTAATTTGTTTGTTAGATAATTGATAGAATGCATAGCCTAACCAAGCATCTACTTTTATGTAAATCTTACAGTTGGGTAAAGTACGTTAATTTTCCCTTAAGTACACTTGTAGTCGCATTTTAGTTTTCAGTCTGTCTTCCTAAATAGTCCAATCACTTCGATTGAAATAATTGTCTAAACATAATTGTGTGCCACATGATTCAGTTTGGGTGACAAATACTAAGAATCACTATATTGCAAAGGATGAAACACCATAATTTGATTATTTAAATTGAAATTAGCGAGATGATCATTTAAAAATAAACTATTTACCCCAAAGATTAAAGTATCACAATTGAAAGTTAAGTAACCAAAATTGAACTGAATGTATTCTTCCGGATTCAGTACCATGAATATCTTTTACCATAATTTTTTTTTTGTGGATGGGTGGAGGTGCTTGGGGTAACTACAGTCTCATTTGTTTTTTTTTCATCCACTAATTTTAGATTATTCTTTAAGGTCATACTTTAAAATTTGCCTTAGTTTGAGGGGTTAGGGCACACATCTAGCAGTATGAATAATGACTTCAAGTTTGGGCTGGGGTTCAGGGCATGTAGGCTAACCTTAATGTCCTTGGCCAAAGTCTTGTTTGGGATTTATATTGGGGCCTCATGTTTGTTTGTTAAGATTGTATTTATATTTATGCTTATTTACTATTATAGGTATTTTAGTTAAGAGACTTAACCCACTGACTGATCCTGTTCTCATACCATGATAAAGCATCTAATCCAAAACCAATTGGCAATGGGTGGAGTGACCCTTCAAGTATATAGATACAAGCTCTCTTAACAAATGCTGACCTGAGAATCGGCAAAATAAAGGCCTAGGAAATTTGTATTTATAGCATAACTTATTAATGTTAACTTGCATGTAACAAAATGTTGAATTAATGTTAGCATGTGTAATGCAAGAACCTATTACTAGTTAGTTGAGTGGTAAGTGTTGTGTGACTAACTCCTTGAAGTGTTACGGATAATATTTCAAATTCAAAGAGACTTTAGCTCCAAGAGATCTAAATCTCAACTCCTTGAAGTGTTAATGATAATGTTCAAATTCAAAGAGGTCTAAGACCAAACCCCTTGATGTGTTGATGATAATATTTGTGGTGGTGCTATGTCATCCATCAAGCTTACGTAGTTTCATGACTTCGGGGAGCACAAAATATATTCTCAATTAGATCTCTATGGGCTCTATTTACATTAGTCAAGGTGCTTTCCTTCCAATTCACGGAGTCAAGAATTTTAAGGATTTATATAGCTTTCTTGACACAAGGGAACAAAAGTATTAAATGTGTTGTTTGCTTGTGGACATCACATGTAGTGACTCTTTGCTCTGGTACTATGCAAATTATAATGATTATAGAAATGTTACAATCATTTTATTGACTTAATTGCAAGGGAACTGTGTGGTTCATTGGAACCTTTCTCGTTCATGAAGATTTACGGCAAGGCCAATCCGATCATTAGTTTTTGGATGATTGGATACCTTAGGTTTCAATGAACAGAAAAAAATATTTTGTCTTGGCTTGTAGTTGAACTGACCTGGTTTTTTGTATGCTTAGTTGGCTAGCTCTATTGATTAAGCCATCTAAATCAGCTGGTCAATTCATATGTTTACCTTAATGCAGTTTGAGATGTGGCATTTTCTAATTAGTATTGACGGTTTCTTTGTTGCCCTCAACAGTGGTACAAGGAGTTTTTTCTCGAATTAATAGATTTGATGGCGCTTTGACCCCATTTCTCACTGTCCAAGGGGTGGCTAGACAATTCAGACCACCAGGATTATGGCTAAATATTCAGGTATTGTTAAATTGAGATTGATTATTACATAAAACTTGCATTATCTGGTGTCTCAGCTATTATCTAACCAACATTCAACCAAAAAAAAAAACTACTATCTAACCAACCCTACTTCTGTTCAATTTTTTGCAGCATGATGCATTCTTCGGCCTACATAATTTGAGTATGAGAAGCTTTGTAATTTCCACATCAAGAAGTGTTGTCGTCAATTATATTTCCTCACCAGAAGTGCAATTTCTGAGAAGTATCTTTACACGATTCCAACCAAGCCCGACAAAACTCGTTTTTCAGTTTCTTGGACAGGGTGATGTGGAGCCTTCAACCAACCAAACTTACGGTTCTCTTTTAAAGAATCTAACATTTATTAAGACATTTGCCTCTGGAATTCTTGTTCCCAAATCTTATATATGGCCTGTGGATGGAAAGCAATATTTACTGCCTCATACTTCTGTTGTTTTGGATGCTCATAAAGAAGGTCTAGAGGTTTTTGCTTCAGATTTCAATAATGATGTACCTTTTCCCTATGACTACAATTACGATCCTGTGGCTGAGTACCTGAATTTTGTTGATAATGGCATCTTCTCCGTGGATGGTGTGCTCTCTAGCTTCCCACTAACTCCATCAGAAGCCATTGGTAAGTTATTCACTTTGTTACACTTCCATATGCATTACTATCAAAAAATGTTTACCATTCATGTCAGTCGTGATTACTGGTTCGAAGAGGTACTAAAGTTTGTGCAAGTTTTTTTTAAAGATTTTTTTTTATTTATACACAAAAAAACAGTAATTACAGGAATAAGATTGTGCAAGTTGTCCAGTGCGTTAATTTGAGACAATCTGGGAGCATCAGCTCAGGATCTATACTAGCATTTAGAAGTAAACTTGGCTTAAAATAGGTTTTAAATTGCAGATCTTTGCATGGTGCCTAGTAGGGTGCTAGATAAGGGTGTCAATTGTGGACACGATACAATAATACGACTCAAAACTGATAAGAAATTAATGGGTAAGGGTTGACTAATTCTTGACACGAATTTGAAAATCACACGACTAGTTAACACGAATAATTAAAAGGGGACACTATTGTTAGAGACGATAGATTTTTAGCCTGTGAAAAATTTATGAACGATAGATTTGATTCAGAAGTAATAGGCTCTTACTGCTAGATTTTTAATTTACGTGTTGTACTCGTCAACTTGAACACGACACGATAATAAATAAGTCAGGTTAGTGTTAGGACATCTGTAATTAAATGGGTTGGGTTAGGACTGAGTCATACTCAATGCAAACTCAACACAAACTTGAAATGACATGACACAAATATGACCCAACACAACTCGATTGTCACTTCTAGTGCTTGGTTGATTTGGATACTATGACCCTTTGATGCTTCACCTTTTAAACTATTCTTATCTGTCATAATGGTTATTATTCCGTAATGTAGGACCCTTAGCTGCGTCTTTCCCTGTTCTTTTCACTTAGCTGAAAAATGTTTGGATTATTGGTAGTTTAAATTAGTTGTCTAAACTACAGTTGTCTGACTTTGGAATTTGAATACACAAATGAAAACATTAAGGTAAAACAAAGAGAGAAACACATGGGCATCAAGAGTATAAATGAAGAAATGCAATCAGCCAAGTAAATAACCAAAAAAAAAAGGGGCGAGGGTGCTTGTGGTGATGCTTTCGGTGTCATGTTCTATACAAACCCATGGTTCATGAGGGCCTCACTATATGGCCGATTTACTTCTATGTGGCTATATACATGGTTGACTGTTTCAGGGTCAAATGACTGACTTGTATCAGGAGTTTTCATTGTGAGCATCTTTGTAGTCAGATTATGAGTAGAGTTGGTTGTATTACGGTTTGTTTGGCAAACCCTGAGTTTCAGTCCAGTTTGTTTCCTAAGCGACTCCTGGACGCTCCAGAACCCAACAGCATATAGAGCACCAGAATATTATTCCATCCCAATATACTGTGTGGCAATAACTTCTCCAGTTCTATGTGGATTACGAACTCTTTCCTCCGGGACATGTGATGTAGTCTTTAAAATCTTAATGGGAAATTTTGATGACCACAAGTTTTGGTGGCCCATTGTCACTTGGATCAAAGCCAAAAGCTTGCATACATCTAATTTTAGAGCAGATTTGTGCTTTTCCAGAAAGAAATGCACAATAGATATGGGGCTCAAACTCACCCATGAGAAGAAGAGTGATTAAATTCTATGAACCCAACTTTGTACTCTTCAAGAACCTCTTTCAACAGAGTGACTACAACCACAAAGGGAGCTAAGTACCTGACTAGGTGCAAGTACATGAAAGTTTAACTTACTAGTCGGTAACTAGCAGTAACCTGTGAAATAGGTTAAGAACTCTGCAGTTTTCTAGAAATTCATCTTCTCCATCTTCTTTTCATTCAGTTTGATTTGGCATATGATTTCATCCACTTAGCACTTCTGTGGTCAAAAGAAACTTACTTTTTTGCTAAACAATGTTGGTTTATTTGTTTCTCCCTGATCCTTTTATGTTTCTAATATTGCAGGTTGCTTCTCTCACTTGGGCAAAAATGATACTAAACAAGGTATTCCTTGTTCAAAATTTGGTTATTTGTTCTATGCTAAAGTTGTTCATCGTATACTTGTGTATTTGATGCACAATTATCGTCCTATCACGGTTGACTGGTTTCTTTGCTCTGTCTTTGTTTCAGCAAACCTCCCTTTAATTATCTCATTCGAAGGAGCAAGTGGAACCTACACTGGTTGTACTGACTTGGCATATACACAAGCTATTTCAGATGGTGTAGATGTTCTTGACTGTCCCGTTCAAATGACAAAGGATGGAGTACCATTTTGCTTGGGCTCTATTAACCTTATTAAAAGAACCACAGCTGCTCAATCACCTTTCAGCAACCTTACATCAACTATTCCACAACTTGGAATAGTCAATGGAATATTCACCTTTAATCTCACCTGGAGCCAGATTCAAAGTTTGAGACGTAAGTTGAAGCCTGTTCTTTCTTTCCTGTTATCAGGTGTAGGAATCTTCAGCCTTTTCACAACCCCCTTCCAATTCTGAGATGAAGCATCCTTACTGTGCTTTAGTCAAGATAAAATAGTTGATGCACTTGCAAACTGATGATTGAACTTCAACAGCATTTTTTATGAAATAGTATGCAAATTTTCCATTTCTTGCGGCAGACAAATATTTACTCCCCTCTTCTTTTAGTAAGAGCTGTGTGCTTCATTGGAATATGCCATACTGCACCGCCACCTTTCCTTATCAGGATAGTCTCTAGGTCTCCTCATTGTCTTATTTTTCAACTTTACAATGACCCTGCTTATTCCATATCCTTTGGGATGTTTTTGTGGCATTGATGATGATTGGTTCTGGGTCAGGTTTAGACCCGGCTGGTCAATCGGCATCAAGTTATTGTGTAGCATAGATGGCTATCTTATTTGGTATAATAAATTTTTCTTTCTAAAAATTGTTTAATGTGGACAATTTATTGTGCTATTTGTAGTTGAAAACTATTCTTTCTTTTCTCCTCTCTCGTACAATGTTTTAATGTAACTTGACATTCCAATAAAGGAAAATTTTCAGTTGCCGAAAAAAGAATGACCAATAGTTACTGATTTAGTCATTTCCATAACCATGCACATAAACTCATCAAGGCTGCCAAACACCAATACCTACACAAGTCTTGTAACCAAACTACTTAGCAGCCAAAAGTTAGTTCTAGTAAACCTGTGATTTTAGGAAGAATGGTGGATGCAAAGGAAGTGCCACAGTGTCACTACATTAAAGTTGATATTTTCACCTAGCTTTCAATATTTAAATTCCTTAAATGCTTCTTATTTGAATAGAGATTTCTTGTAATAGCTGCCACAGCCCACACTTATGTTTTTCTAACCTCCCTTTTGCTTACATTCAAGTTACTACATCTAGCATTTCCTTTCGTTTTTCTATAAAAAGGAAAGAAAGAAAAGAAATGGTGATCTATATTCTTTTCCTTAAGTCAGTTGTTTGACAGCCATGTATTTACCCATGTTTTGTTTTCATTGTAGCGGCGATAAACAACCCATGGGCGGGCTATAATCTGTACCGCAACCCAAATGCCAAAAATCTTGGGAATTTTATGAACTTGTCTGAGTTTTTGGCCTTTGCAAATAATGCGACTTCAATTTCTGGTGTCTTAATCAACATCGAGGTGAGTTAATGCTATGGTGCTTTTTGCGGATTTTTAATTGTAACGGCAAAACATTCACATTAACCAACATCTGTGTCACAATTTTTTTTCAAACTGTCATGTGTATATGATAACCGACAAATAAGTGGCGTATCGGTAAACGAAGAACACATAGAACTCATTGTTTCTTTGTGCAAAAAACACACTTTGAATCCAGATGGAAATAAGAGAAAATTCTGAAATATTATTTGGTTAAATGACTTAATTGAACAGAACTTGTAGTATTTAGGACAATTTATAAGAATCTCCAAACCCCTAATGGTTTCCAAAACCTACCTAAATCCTTAACTTTAGGAAAGTTTCCAGAAACAAATAAAGCACGTGTTTAATGGAACTAGGAAAATTGACATGGTTTAGTAAGGAAATCACTGTAGAATATTCCTGATTAAAGTCTCATTCTAACAAAACAATAAAAATAAAATAAAAATAGAGCAATTCCTAATTCTCGTTCTACATCAATAAGGAACCCCTTATTCCCACTTATTCAGTTGAGAACCGCCCTTGTCCTGTAATGAAGGATGTCCCTAGTTTGATTTATGGGCTCTGACCATCCTTACCTATTATCTTGCTGTGAGTAAGGCCTGAGTATGAAAGAGAGGAATAGTTCAGAAGCATAGAACATCCCTTGCCTTGGTAGCATTGTTCAATGAATCGTCACTTTCAGCTCCGATATCGTCCTCATTACATGTAAACGACTAGTCTCACTTGATTTTTGGTTAATTTGGAGACGTCTCAGATGACTTGACCGAGTGTTCTGAGTCATCATCATTGAATTGCAACATATTGACTGATACTGTTCCGTAGCATAGTGATTTTTCAGAATCTCTCGTCATGTAAAATTTCTTCTCGTATTTAACATTTCACGCATATCACCTGGTCTCGTTCCACAATGTTGTGATGTATGCTTTATGGTGGCCTCTACGATTCCGCAACCTTGAACTATGTGGAGTAGCGCTTAAACGCATCTAGCTTTCCTTACCTCCATTCTTGCCACGAGGAGGGCATTGGATAAGGCATGGGATAAGTGGCCAAGAAAAAAAGATATGTTGCCTTCTCTTTTTCTGGAGCAGGCCTTGATCGTAGCTCCCTGTGGATATAAAAAGGGGGATGAAGGGTGGAAAACATTTAAGAAGCAACACTTGAGGGCACACTCACTAGATCTTCCTGGCCGTAGTGCGAGCTAGGAGTAGCTGTGAGAGAGAGGCCAACTTAAATAATCACTTTCAATCTGAACGCCACCATGAAAAATGTAAATCCAATCTTTTTGCTTCAATCCAATGCTTGGAAACGGTAAGTCAACCCCTTTACCTCTAGGAAGCAAGAAAGTGAGCAGTCAGCTGGAAATGGTCTTTCCCTTTGAACAAGGGGTGCCATGCTGGTTTTGTGGTACCTTCTTGTGGCTGTGATGTTCCTGGTCAATTTCCTAGGGTGGTGATAACTAATAGGCCTTCATGCACTCTGTGATTGGTGGCAAAGGTGCATTGACTACTGGGGAATTTATATCCAGGGGAACACTGAGAACGACAAACAAAGAAAGCATATAAAACACAATGTTTTGGTAACTTGAATGCTTTTGAGATAATTTCATTCTGCACTAGACTAAATTAGGAATTTCTTAATAAGGTGCCAGATTCTGACAAATAAATTCAAGCTTTCATCTATTTATTCAGAAAAGAATGACATCTAAAAAAATTCCCAAATTAGAGGTTTCTCCATAAATAGCACCATCTCTTCCCAGCTTGCGTTGAGCCTGGAACTCTGGAACATAAAAGTTCTCTCCTGGTTTTACCTGATCGGCAAATAGATCACTATTTTGGATGCGTAACCTAGTACTCCTTTTGGTCACGATTGCCTCTTTCAAAGTGGCTAAAGGCTTGATTAATATGTCAACTTTGGCATATTAAAAAATTGATTAAAATATTAAATCTGATAACATAACATAGAATTGTGTAATAGCATAACCAGTTCCTATACCCCACTCTTTCTGGTGTTGTGGTTGGAATATATCATCTAAATACTCTGTATTTGTTGACAACGGTTAGTTAATTCTTAGAAGATAGTAAAATCTTTAACGTTCCTCTTGAACCTTATCTGACTGGTAGAAAAAGTTCATAGTATATGAGTTTGAGTGCACTTTATGTTGATATGCCAGAATGTAGGGAAACGATCTTCTTCTAAGGAGTTGTGCTCTATATTGCTTAGTACTCATTCTTTAAACCAGAAAGGAAGTTCTAGAAGTTTTTAGATACACTGTACATGAGGATATCGACCAGCTAACTTTTTCAAACTGATGACAGTTTTACAAAGGTAGGATGTTGTCAGTTAACCATACAAGCAGTATCCTCATGAGGATATCAAACAGCAAACTTTTTCAAACTGATGAAAGTTTTTCAAAGGTAGGATATTGTCAGTTAACCATACAAGCAGTATGGCTATGCGTAGTCTTGTCCTATACTGGCAACTGCCAAAGAAGCTTAGTGTATCATTCGACCCTGTACATATGAGTTACAGCAATAAGACTCCTAATTGATTTGGTCTACTACCAGTATTGAGTTTCATTGCCACCTTAACTTATCTCACTTCCTGCGCAACTTTATTGACAACACGGGTTTTTTGTTTGAGGGGTTACTTGGGTTGGGGAAAGATTCATACTTGCGAAACACTCTCTTAGCTTCCAGGATTATTCAACAACACGTAAGATTCATCCTAGCAAAACCACCTTGGGCTTCCTGCAATATAGAAATTATCGTAATATGCTATTGTTTCTTTGAATATTATACATTAATATAAAGAAATGAAAACAAATATACAAAAACACCCTGTCTTCAGTCAATTAATTGCTCCAACTTTCCAAAGTCACTTGCTTGTAAGCTTCCAGTTTAGGTTTGTGAATTAGGGTGATGCAGCTGCTGGTTTTCTTTCCTTCACAGATGCTTCCCTACTTTTAGTCTCATCCTTGGCGAGAGAGGATTATCGCCAAAAATATTTGTTTTGGAATCTGCTATCCCTTGTCATACCTCCCTTGGATAGGTGCTTAGGAATAACTTGTCACTAGGTTGCATACATCTGAGTGGACATCTTAATCTGGCCGTGGGATCACATTACCAAAATTCATTTTTCAGTTAACTAAGCCCTGATTGATTGAATTTGAATGAACAAAAAATTCTGTTGGGCTCAATACTACGAAGTTCATGTTTCATATTGATCATGTAGTGTTGCAATTACTGTGTGTAGTGTCAAGCTACCGGCATAATTTGATTCTTTCTCATGAAGATGACATCTTGTTGTGTTTCTTGGCTTACAGAATGCAGCCTACCTAGCAACACAAGGATTAGACATTACTGATGCAGTCCTCAATGCCATAAGTGAATCTGGGTTCAATAATCAGACTGTCAAAAAAGTTATGATCCAGTCTACCAACAGCTCGGTTCTGATGAAATTCAAGGAGAAAAGCAACTATGAGCTTGTTTACAAGGTTGATGAGAATATCCGCGATGCCTTGAACAACACCATTTTAGAACTCACAAAGTTCGCGAACTCTGTGGTCATAAGCAAGAGTTCTGTCTTTCCCGATGACCAGAATTATTGCACTGGTGTTGTTACAGATGTCGTGTTGAAGCTGCAAGAATTCAACCTCTCTGCCTATGTACAACTCTTTAGCAATGAGTTTGTATCTCAATCATGGGATTTCTTGTCAGATCCATATGTGGAGATTAACACATTTTTAATGACAGTTGGCAATGACGGTGTCATTACCGATTACCCTGCGACGGCTGCTAAATACAGAAGTAAGTCTGCACATTTTTAATTCTTTGGTCTAATAAAATTTGTCCGTCCATCTTTAGTACTCTACTAAAATCGTTTTTATCTGTTTGATACATGGTTTTGATATGATGGCCACTGTACAATAGCTGTTACTTAATAGTCTACTTATTCTAACATCAGAATCCTACCTTCTATTTGAGTTTCATTTAATGATTAATGATTGGGGTCATTGCCAATTACAGTGGTACAATGACATGGCAAACAACTACTGAGGGTTGTCACTTGAAGCAAATAAATGCATGAAGTTTGTTCCCAATCTCCCCCCCTAAATTCACCCAGGGTTTGGGAACCAAATTTAATAATGTCCTCCCATGCCCAGTTAGGTATATCGTGGCGAATGAAGTTCTATCTACTATCCTTTAGTTTGTTATCATTAGTTTCTTCTCATTTATGTATACTTCTGCATCCCTTGTAATTTGATATCCATTGTGAGAAAATGGAATAATGATCTATTTTTATAATTCTTATTAAATATGATTTATCAAAGGAATTATATGTAGATATATGTAATTTGGATGTATTATTGTTTGCAATTTTCCATTAGTTTTACTTCTTTTTTTTAGTCGGTGAAGCTTCAATTTGGTTGAGCTATTCATATTTGCTTTCACTAAAGATGTTTTTAACTTTGGCAAATCACAGGGAACCGATGTCTAGGGTTGGGCAATAGTACACCACCTTACATGACCCCTACTGACCCTGGCTTCATCATGCAACTCATTCCTACTCCCTTCTTGCCTCCAGCCGAGGCTCCCAACCCAATCCTGACGGAGGCTGATGTGGTCGAGCCTCCTCTGCCTCCCGTTATGGTGAAAGCCCCTTCTCCTAGCACTGGTGGCGGGACTCCAGCGATCCCTCCCCCGCCACCTAATGGGCAGCCTAAAGTTGTTGCAAAGACTCTTCTGTCTACTCTGGCTTTTCTTCTTGCAACATTTTTGCTGTTATGAGAACCATAACACGATCACTCGCTATCATTGTATTTCCATCTCATTGGCATTTTTTTTTTCTTAGTTTATTTTGTAGTTCTGCATGATTATCACATGGCTACTTCAGATCCTCCTCTCTCCCTCTTGTTTGCTATTTTTTGTTAATGTTGTAGGTATGTTCATTCCTGAGGATGTAACTTTATGACAACTGAGCATTGTCTTTGTTGTACTATACTGTAAAATGTATTCACTATAATTCTTTGGTATTAATTTCGAGTTGATAATGTAAGCTTTTTGCTTACTGGAGGAATGTGCTTCTATATATGTATCCTTCACTGTCATCTCAATTACCTTATTTTTGACATGAAACTTGCTTATATATTTCTGCAGTAAAACGATGAAGAAAGGCAAGTTTCGAAAGGGGGTGTTTGGACAAACCTGTTTATTCTATTCACAGCCATCTGTGTCGTGAACTAATTATAGTGATAATATTTTTTCATTTCATGTCTGGTTTAAGTATTAAGAGGATGGAATATTTAATGAAGATATAAATATTAAGTTATTAAAGAATTCTCAAGATAATTATATTTTAGAGATTGGGGGGGTAAAAATGTCTTTTATCAAAATTACCTTAGCTGGATTATTCAAGCCCACAAAATAGGTGAGTTTATTTAAGAGACTATATGTGGTTCTATTAATCATTTGGGTGGGGAGTATTTTTCGGTGATAATACCGGCCCCAAAAAGTGAAAGCAAATAATGAAGTAAATGGGATAAGGTGGGCTTAAATATTATTTTGTCCAAGATTTCATTCAATTTAAGGCGCTCTATTTTTCTATGACGTACACAAAAATCATCGTTTCTAAATGTAAAGACCATCAAAGATACGGGTATAAATTAGCTACAAAATATACTTCTTTTTTCTCAGAAGTTATATAGTCTATTGTACATCAAAAACTACATTTCAATAAAGAAAGCATCACAGATGCCGCAGGCAAAATTGAACAATTGAACAATGCCAGACATACCAATACCCAAGTGAACCAATACCCGCATTGAATAATCAGGCAAGACCCATCAAGTAACAATTGAACAATCAAGCAAGACCCATCAAGTAAAAACAATCAAGCAAGACCCATCAATTGGGCAAAATATAAACAAAAGAAAAATAGATCTAAATGTATGAAATTCCGAAACATACCAGAGAGTTTTTGGGGATCTGAATGTATGTATGAAAGAAAGATAGATCTGAATGTATGAATGTAAGAAAAATAAATCTGCTGAAAGCCTCCTTGAAGTCGGTGGAGCTTGCGGTGGAGTCGGTGAAGCTTTTAGTGATCTTGTGTGCTGAATGTCGGTGGAACCAATGCAGCCTTCTCGGTGAAGCTGAATGTCGGTGAAGCTTTAGTGATCTTCGGTGGAGCCTGCGATGAAACCTTGTCGGTTCTGTGCTGTGGAGGTTCAGAGAGAAAGAGAGAGAGGGGCAACGAGGGTGAAGGGCTAGCAACATCGAGCGAGTGGAAATGAGATTATTTATTTTAGATAGAGAAATAGCTAGCCTCTTGAAGCAACATTTTCAGGTGAAGTTATTTAAAATAGCTAAAGGGGTGGATTTAACTAGCCTTTTGGAGATGCTTTAAAATTTAAAAATCATGACACAAGCACCTCTTCTGCATTCCAGCTGCTAGTTTGATAAAAAGAAAATAGTGATGTCAGGGAATAAAATTTACCTAATTCCAAAATTACCCTTCTATAACATGTCAACATTTCTAAGACAATCTTGTTCACTAATTATTATAATTTATAATTTTAAAAACATTAATTATGCAATTTTAATTAAAATTAATCAAAGATTAACATTAACTATAAAAAATAATCAAAGATCTATTAACTAGGACTATTAGTTCCACTTTCACCACACAGTTCTGTTACTTTTATTAACATCGGTCACCTATTGATGCCAATAATGGGTCATCATATAATTTTAGAAATATAGGGAAGTTGCGGTGTCATTTAATCAAATGTTATGAGGGTGTGAGTATAATTTACCCAAAACCCTTTAGACTTTGTTTTTCAGAGTCGGAAACTCCAAGATTACAAGACTTTATGCTTGTAAATTTCAGACATGTACAATCATTCATAAAGATATTATTAAAATTGAAAAATAACTAGGGGAGTCGAATCAGATTTTAGGCTGATGTGACTCTACAGCAATGGACTACTGCTACATGTGGTGATGGGCGAAGTATGTGATGCATAGTCATGGTTGTCCAACTTTGCATGACATGAGGTGAGAATGTGTACAACCATATGCTGGCTGAAAGGCTTCATCCTAAAATTAATCTATTATAAAAATCATTTACTCAATTACTGACTGTTTTAAGTGTGCAAATTCTAAGGATTTGGTAAATATATTTTGCTACGAAATAATATATTAAAATTTATATAATAAAGTATAACATAAAAAATAATTTTATTTTTTACAGTTGAGATCATTTTAAATTTTACTTTAAAATTAATCTGACAGTTAATATTAATTTTTTAAATTTAATAGAAAAATAGTCTCACTAAAAGTGTGTTTGCAGTGACTTTTCAAAAATATTTCTAGAATTTTTGACTTATTATAAACACTTTTAAAAAAAAATAGTGTTTTAAACAACTTATTTTAACTAATATCAAAAAAGTCAAACGGAGTTTTACCATTAAAATAAGTAGTTAAGTAGGTAAAAAAATAATAATTTCTACTTCTTTAAAATCACTTTACCACCACCACCACCACCGCCATTGTCACCCCACTACTACCATCGCCCTACCACCACCTTCATCACCATCACCACTACCATTACTATCACCATCGCCACCACCCCACCCCCACCATGACCTCTGCCATAACTAACATAACCACTACCCTTGTCATCACCACCACTACTACTGTCGTCACTCACCATCGATTACTATCACAGTCGATCACCACCACCACTCAACGCCACCCACTACCACAACCCAACCCACCACTACTCGTTATCGCCCACCATTTCCACTATCCATTATCACCCACCATCTCCACCACCCATTACACCTATCACTACCAACCGTCATTGTCTACAACTGTTGTCATCCATTGTCACTCATCCTCACCACACTTTTTACTGCCATCGTCATTCGCCACCATCGTCGTCCACAAGCACTCGTCGTCGCCCACCACCATCATTACTAACCACCATCACTGCTACTCACTATCACACAACCATAGTTGTCACTACCGTCATCGTCACCCAAAATTCATCAGTATTACTATTGTCACCCACGACTAACACCATCGTCGTCGCCGTCCACCACAACCATCACCGTCTCCCACCATCACCACTGTTGCCCATTATTATTACCATTGCTCACTCCCACTACAATCGGTGATTAAATTCGTTTTCCTCTCTTCTATGCTTGTAATTTGATTTTGGGTGTGATTAATATTTTTTTTATTACTCAATGTCTTTAAGCACAAACAATAACTAGTCTATATAATAAAATACGAGTGTGTTTGAATTTTATCCCATTTATATTTTTTCCCTCAAAACTATCACCAATCACTTACCTCACTCATCATCCATTTGTCAAACTCAAACGTCAAATCGCATTACTCACTTCTATTACATATTTAATCATTTAATATCATATCACTCATTTCTATCATATGTTTAATCATTTAATATTATATTTTTTAAAAAATTAATATAGTGGGATCAATTTTTTGGACTCTTGAATTTAATATTTTATCGTGCCTTCAAGCACGGGTTATGACTAGTTATTAATATTATATAATTGGTACTGTGCAATCTATTTAAATCCAAACCCACCCAATTTTTATTTTTTACTTTTTTAAATTCAAATGGTCAGGAATGTTCGAACCAGTTTATGTGCACTTCGATTAATTTTCTCTTTGGTCCAGTCAAATACAAGTTATCCACACAGAAATTAGAGTATTCATGAGTAATAAATTTTTTATAGTCTCCCTCCAAGTAGTTACCAAAATTTGTATTCAGGATATCTAAGTTTATAGATTATCCCAAATTCAAAGATAAGGTTTATGGAACTGATTCTAAATAATTTATAATTATTAATTATAAAATAAAAAATTTATAAATATAAGGCATTCTTATTGCTAAAAAATTGAAGTTAATTCGAAATAAGACCCTAAATTCAAATTATGGAAAGTCACATTTGCATTGCATCATCATTCGTAATGCCTAAATCATCACATTGAACGTGTATCCATCTGTCTCATTAATAAGTCATTATAATAATAATGGGTTTTGATTAGTCCAACACGTTACCACTCTCTTATACTTTCTCTCTTACTTTCTTTAACATAACATACCATCTCTTCTTGTTTGACTCGTTTGAAGCGGTCATCTTTTCGTCACGCTTTCGTTCCAAAAACGTCATTAACCAAGCCCTAACCCATATTACATTTATGTACTTGACTTCAACACCGAAAAATAATTACTTTTAACTTTTATATTTTTGTGAGTCATTTTATAACTAAAAAATTTATTATTATTTTTTGAGTGATTTATCACTTTTTGTATTTTTACCATTTTTTTGGTATAAAAAAATTACTTCTTTTTTGGTATAAAAAATTATTATTTTGTGGATGATTTATCATATTTGTAATTAATTTTATCATATTTATAGATATTTTTACCATTGTTGTATTAACTATTTTTATTATTTTGTGGGTACCACAATAATTATAAAAATACTCACAAATATGATAAATAAAGGTATGATATTGAAAAAAATAAAATTGTACCATAGTCAACTCTCATATTTATGGGTAATTCTACAGTACCGAAAATAAATTTTTGGTACTGTACCAAACTATTTTTCAAGTTAAGTTATACTTTTTAAAAGTAAAGTCGTAAGTGCTTGACGTCACTTCATGACCAATCTTGAATGCGAGTAATATTTAGTGTAACGGTAACGTCATATTAGTATTGTTACATGATATATCACCGATTAATAATAAAATAATAAACAGATAAGGTGAACTTCACTTGAATAATTATTTAATTACATGGAGATATAGTTATTAATCTGTATGGGTACATGTCCTTATTTGTATGGATATTAGTGATTGGTGATACTACATGATAATACTAACGTAATTCATAATCATTAAATTAGTAGTAAGTTCAAGTATTTGTTAAAAACCCTCTACCAATTCAATAATTTTGATAAATTAGGTCAATAAATTAAATACAAATAATATTATTATTATAAATATATGGAACATTGCAAACAAGAAAATTTGTTGGACTCACTCCTTTAATTAGCATAATTTTGAGTTATAGAAAGAAGGGCTTTTTGTAAAGTTCCGTCTTGAAAAATTTTAAAATTTTTATTTTATACGTTTAAAGATTAATTTTTTTATAGTAAATCATTAATATATCAAAAAAGTTGTCCCGTGTCTCTTCTGTTAGTTTTTGTTGTCAAAAATCAACTCATTGACATTGACAAAAAATTAACAAAAGAGTTATATTGTAACACTTTTAATACATTAAAAGTGTAATATAATAAATTTAATTTTTAAAAATATAAAATAAAAATCTTCAAATTTTTTTGGGGACCGAGTACAATTCACTTTTAGAACAAGAGATATGAATGGAAGTGTGATGGAAAGCCAACGTCAGACGTAGGTAGGTTGAACGAATGAACACTATGATGATGATTTGATGATCATATATTATTGTCACGGCCCACGGGACCAAAAGGGGTCAAGTAGACCACACCACACAACATAAGATATGGAAATGGTTTCTTCATTATGGCATACGTTAAGTGAGTTGAATTTGCGAAATTTCTAGAACATTTCTTTGGACGCAGACAACCTAAATTCCTTTTCAAGTAGGAGTTTTAACGTGTTTGTACTGAAAAGTATTTCATTCGTATTCAATTCGGTTATTAATTCGTGTCTAACGAATTGTATTATATCTAGTTTATACCACATATTTTTTTTGATTGACTTTCACTCATATTTAATTCATTTATTATTAATTGTATTGGGTCGAGTCTACTGATTTACAAAGCGTGTGGTTTAAATAATATTCAAATCCTCTAATTTCGCATTGTATTAACGAATCGTATCATATTTTGACATTCTTAACTACAACCATTTGTTGTATTCAAAATATCTAAAGTGGGGCCAAGTAAAATTTTGGGCATTGTATTTGCATTATGGTGCATTGACTAGGGGTGCAAGTCCTGTGGGTTGGATAGATTGAGAGGTCAACTCTAACATAATTTTAGGTATATAATCTTTAACTCTAACTTTACCTCAACCCAAGATACTCAACCTGAATACTATTCAAGTTTAATTCAGGAGGGCTCGAGTTTAATTTAGATTACTTAATTTGGGCTAATTTCGGATTAAAAATCGAGTTGACTCAGGTTACTTAATTAAAGTTAATAAAAGAGAGAGTCTGAGACCAGATAAGAGATGAGTGAGAGATATCTGAGAGTAATGAAGGTGTAGGGGTGAAGACTTGAAGTGAAGTGAAACCAACGGACATTTGGTCTAATAATACTCCTTGTCTTGTGAAAGTTTTGCCTTCTTGAAATCAAAGGTTTAAGCCCCCTTTTCTCTTCCCCCCAAAAAAGAAGTTAAATAAAAGTTTAGACTCTAAAGAACAAAGATAAATATTAATTTTAATTAAATATATTTATATATTTATGTATATTTGAGTTGAACACAACAACTTGAGACTTGATTAAATTTAATTCGGGTTAGAATTTTTTTTCTGAGATCAAACTCAAGTATTAAAAGTTTTAACCCAATTTTTTTTTTCTTTTGAATTGGACTCGAATTAAATTTGAATTGGCAAACTGAAATTGCACCCCCACCATGGACCATGTTGTTATGGTCAACAGAGTGGCTAGTGGATGCTTGACACCCATGCAACGGGCTAGAATCCAAAGGGTCCAAGCACTCGTCATCGTGACGTTATGATGACGTCATATATCTGTCTCGGTAAAACATGTCCCTGGATCATAAGGAACCTCGCATGTGGGTCTTATGGTTCGCCACCGCTTCCCTTCCTTTGACTCTTCCAATTATCTAATCTAACGACCCCCTCTCTCTCTGTCTATAAATACACACGAAAATCTTGTATTGATTCGCGCAGTAGAAATTTGAAATACAAAGTTACAGACTTATACAGGAAAAATGCAAGAAACCAATGTATTCAATGTTGTCAATGATCCTCGTCCGGTGGTGAGGAAGTTCCTGGCGAGGCCTCAACATGAAGGAGTTGGAGCCATTGTCCGAAGAAGCATAGGAAGGTAAGAGAGAGAGAGAGAGAGTCTGTGTGTGTTAATCTTCTGATGTTTTTATTGTTATTGAATGGTAATTGAAGGATTTGAGCTTTTTGGCTAAAAGAGTTCTTGAAACTTTTGCAGGTTAGAGCTGAAATACTTTGATCCATTCCTTGTTTTAGATGAATTCTCAGGTGGGTGCCTCTGTTTTCTATCTGTTTTTTTCTTCTTCTTCTTTGTTTCCTGGTGGAAAATGGAGGATGCACGAGGCCCTGTCATCCAGGAGGGTAGATGTATACAGACACTGTTTCGTGAATCGAATCCATAACTTTCGGGTCACAGTAGAACAATGGAGAGGATTTCATATCAGTGAAACTACATAATTTTTGTACAAGAACTGACATTTTCAAATTCTAATAATGCAGTTTCTGCTCCTGCTGGGTTTCCTGATCATCCACACAGAGGTTTGATTCTTCACCATTTTTGCCTCATTTTAATCCTCTTGGAACAAGTTTGACTTAGATTGTTGAGAAACTGCATTGGGTTAGTTCTGAATCTGATCCTTCTCTCTGTTTTTTCTTTCACAGGATTTGAAACAGTCACCTACATGTTACAGGTATAGCATTTTACAATATTCCACTTCAAAAGAAAACAAAAACAGAACTAAGGAACCAAACAAAATTCATAAAAAAAAAAACTTTTTCTTGTCTGCTTCCTTACTTGTCTATGTCTATGGCTATGACTATCAGTTTGTTCCAGTTTTTGTCTGAATAAGTTGTGGAATCATTTGATTGTTTTTTCCCCCAAAACACTCAAAGAAACAATTTTTATCTATATATGTTCTATTGATAGATTATTAATCAGTTTTGGCCAGACTTGTTACTGTCAAATTCAGCATGACCCAGATGTATTTTTATGTTGTACAAAATATATATATATATATTTTTTGGTTCATCAAGGCTGTGTGGATCAATTTACGTGCATCTCAACTAATTCTATCCGCAGTCCTGTCAATAACCGGCCATGTACGCCAAGACTGGTGTACTTATGAGAGATAAAACCCGCATGAATTGACTCCAAGAGGTTGTCAAGTTTCAAACTTATAACATTTGAATTTCCAACAAATCCATATTACTACTTGAATTACCTTAAGATTGTACATAATATATAATTGGCAAAGCCCGACAGACATTTCTGTGTTGTTTGCTGGCTATAGTAGTCGTCATAGAAATAATATAAGTATCAGCTGGTACCTTTTCATATCCGGATTTTATTATATAATATTTTTGCATTGTCGTATCATATCAGGTCACATCGTATCTATACCCGATATCCTTGTTTCCTAGTTGACATCATATAGAACTGTGATCAATTTCACCCTTTACCATAAGTCATTTTTAGGCTAGCTATAATATGGTTAGGTAAATTATAGTTGAAATGTTGAGAGAGAAAATATTTTTGGAGTCAACAGGGAGCTGTAACACATGAAGATTTTGAGGGACATAAAGGGACCATCGAAGCTGGCGACTTACAGTGGATGACTGCTGGAAGAGGAATTGTTCACTCAGAAATGCCTGCAGCACAGGGAACTCAAAAGGGCTTACAGTTGTGGATCAACCTCTCATCCAAACATAAAATGTAAGTAAACCCTAAATTTTTTTGTTTAAAGTATAAATTTAGATCATTCCTCGATTTGTAGGTGTCATCTTTGCGTAGGGACATACAAATCTTCTCCGTTTTGTTCTAATTTTACGAAGAGACAAATAGACACTTAACTACTTGTTGATCAAAGTGGCTAATATCGAACTCATTCAACAAAATTAAATAATTTTGGGATATTTTATGTACATTAGAAAGTCAATACTTTAATTTCAAGGATAGTTTTTTATAAAATTATAAAAAAAAATTGATCAAAATATACATAAATTAATTCGAATACTCACTTTTACGGCTGAAAAAAAAAAGTCAACACTTTTGAAACTTTTCAAATAGGAATATACAATCATCACGCATGGCTATGATGATCATGGATGCTTTGTTAGTGCGTCCAACCCAATGTTCTCTGTACCTTTTATTGGGATCCCACAATGAAAAGAGAGATCCTTGACAATTGTTGGTCTTCCTTGAGCTTCTGATCCTGCTTTTACACTTTGAAAAAAGTAGCTCGAGAATTTTCTTTCTTTACCTTTTTTTTTTATCATTGAAGTTGCAGAGGAATACAACCTTACCCAATCATTAGGATTGTCATACCATATGGTGTCATACTTTCAATTCATATCGATCTCGTGTAACTTAGTCTGATGTAAGCGTTATAACTATCAAATTTGGCTCACACACTGCACCCGCTCGTCACCGTGATTTGGTAAACAAACTTGAGTTTGAGGACAGAGTTAATATGTATATATTTAATGTTTGTCACATATCGATTAGACTGGGATACTTTACTATTCTCTTACGTACATTAAAAAGTACATCAAAATAATATATAATTGATATTCACTTTTTATTCTCTTCTTTAATATGATGGTATCATAATGTACATCTTTTGATGACAGGATTGAGCCAAGGTATCAAGAAATAACAAGCAAGGACATAGCAGAAGCTACTAAAGATGGGGTAAAGGTGAGAGTTATAGCAGGAGAGGCATTGGGAACCAAGTCAGAAGTATACACAAGGACCCCCACCATGTACCTGGACTTCACACTAAAACCAGGGGCTCATCTTCTCCAACCCATCCCACTACCTTGGAATGCTTTTGTATACATCTTGGAAGGTGAGGGAGTGTTTGGCAACTCAAAATCTTTGCCAATCACAGCCCACCATATTCTACTTCTGGGCCCCGGTGATGGCTTGGAGGCATGTAACAAGTCTTCCAAGGCTCTAAGGTTTATTTTAGTTGCGGGTCAACCGTTGGGTGAACCGGTCGTACAATTCGGGCCATTTGTGATGAATAGTCAAGAGGAGATTGACCAAACTGTTGAAGACTTTGAGAATTACACTAATGGGTTTGAGAAAGCAAGGCATTGGAGATCTGAAACCACCCTTGATCTTGATTTTTAGTACATTTCTTTTTATCTACAAAAGTTATTATTTCATTTAAATTAAAGAGCGTATCTAGTAGTATTGCGGAATCTGGGAAAGATTAAATGTACGTATCCTTACCTTACGATCAGTGAGGCTATTTCTGCATTTAAATTGAGAAGAAAAAATGTATTATGTCCCATGATGTAGCTTATGTACACTTATCAAATGATTATTATCATCATTTAGGCATGAGGCCATTTTCTGTGGATAAAGTTGTGTAACTGTGAAAAAGTTCCAATATGAGCCATGATTGCAACTCTCGGCTATTATACTAAAGAAATTCATAGCTGTGTTTTTTTTTTTTTTTAAATCTCAAAATATTATATTTTTGATTGAATAATTTATAGTACATAGGGCAAAAATATTATATTATTGATTGAATAATTTGTAGTGCATAGGGCGGACCCAAGAATATTTGATGCTCAAGGCAAAAATTTTAGATGGGATTGTAAATTATTTTTAGATGAATAATTTATTTATTTTTATTTTTAAATTTTAAATATTTAAATTTATATCTTTTAGTAAGTATATTTAAAGTGAAAAATAACATGGAAAACAAATACATTATGAAACTAACTGATCATATTAAAATTAACTTAACTTAGACATTATAGATCAAGAAAATAAAACTGAATAAATAGGTCAGAGTTATTATAAATTCAGATAAAATAAGAATGTAGAATCTTGTAATTTTGTGTGCAAAAATATAGTGCAGTCATTTTTTTTCTTTTTTTTGAATGTATATATATTTATGATTTGAAGAAAAATATTTTTAAATCTTTTTGATCATTTTACGAAACATCCAAATATTTTTTAAAAATTTATTCCTATAATTTTATAAGGCATACGCGAATAGGGCCCTAGGTAACCACTTCACTTGCCTAGGGGTGGAGTCGACGTTATATGTATATGGTCAAAATCCTAATCGTTCTCATAATGGAAGAAAAATAAATATCTAATTAATTGAATTTTTCCAAAAATAAAAAATTATAATCGAACTAATTTATACAAATGCATGTGTTGTCTGAAGTCTAACAAAACTAACGACACTAATTTCGAATTTCTAATGATTTATTATTAATTTATGAATTCTGCCTTAAAATGAAAAAAATGAGGATTTGAAAGACTAAAAGATGAAACTTGTCCCCAAACTAAAAGAGTTCATGATAAAGTGATGAGTTTTAACCGTTGGCTTGACTCGGATCAAATGTTACTCGTCACACTCAATTTTGAGTCTGACTCTTCCTATTTCAACTATTACTTTTTAGTTGTTTGTTGTACTTTGAATACACGACGATCCTGATTACTATCCGTTCTACGTCACTTTTCTTGTTCGATTCACATATATTTTGAACTTGTAATTATAGTGTAAGGCTATGATACATATAACCACTTATCATACGCATCGAGTCTTCCAAGATTCTTACAATAGATTTTAGAACTTAAAAAAAAAAAAAATTACACCTTGAATGAAGTGGCGTAAATCATTGTGAGGAACAAATATGGCTGGGTTTTGAGGGTGAAGATGGCAAGGATGGTTGTGTTGAAGATAAGATGATATGATAAGATATGAGAAGACGATTTTGAATTCTTATTCAATGATTATAGTGCTTATTATATGTTAGTCAATTTTTAATTATGCTATGTTTTTGTCCTTCAATTTTATTTTATTATTTTTACTATACTAATATTTCAGTGATAATGCATATGAGTGGAGGAGGTAATCTACGAGGTGCAGGGATGGAGAAAGACATGTTTTTAGTATACCCAATGCTCCAAAGCTTAAATACATGGTATGAAGGGTATTGTTGTCCTTTAAATAACAACATTTTGGAGCGAAATACCATTTTCCTATGCCCAATTGTTCATTTAGCGTGTAGCGATCACGATCTGTTTATTTGGATGAGAAATGTATCGGGAGCAAATAAGTCCAAAAACATAAAGAGGTGAAGTGTCTATTATAAAAACATAAGGGAGTAAAGTGCAACTGCCTCAAACCACAAGAGGGTAAAAAAGAATTTGTCCTAGAAAATGAATTTGGTCAAGTAAATTGCACATTATTCTGGTTATATGGATTGCCGGTTGCCTCGGGCAAGGCCTTGTTATGCTTGAATGTAGAAACAACTTTTTTGGTCGGTTACAATGAAATGTAAGTGGAATGCAAAGAATATTAACATAGACACACAAATTCATCAAATTTCTTTCACTACTTTTTGTTTTCATGAGTAATATTATTGGCACATAATTTGAGAATTTAATGATTATGATCATTAGATTGTTAATAAGTTTTATCATGAATACACTCTCTATTATCAATTTAATGGTCACAATGCATTAAATTCCCAGATTATATCTCAATAAACTTAGGAAGTACGAATATAAATATGAGATATGAGTATAATATGATACAAATATGACGATACGATAAAACTTGAAAAAATAGGATACGGGTATGACAACGATACGTCTATAATAAAATACTAGTTAATGCCCGTGCCTGAAGGCACTGTATAATTTTCAAAACAAATATCGTAAATAAAAAAAATTAAAATTCATTGCAATAATATTATACATCTATTAGAGCGTTGAATGTTACCATAGTTGAAATCCATCTAGACTCACCAGCTTAATTTAAAAATTACAATAAAATACCCACAAACTATAGGACTGCAAAACTACAAAAACTACTAATAGAACCAAATCAAATTTACAATGTTTAAGTAATAAATGAAATCAATAAAATGTTTATTGTATTTGTCACCATTACCATAATCCAATTCAATAACAAAACATAATTATAAACTCAATCCACACATGAAATAAATATCTCAAACAAAAAACTGTCCACAAATGTAACCATCTGCATAATAAAAATAAGTTCACTGCGGTTAGTGTGGACAACTATAATAGAAGTGAAGTCTTTCTTATTTGCATATTTCACAAACTGCAGAAGTAACAGGAGTAAGGCCTGAGTTGCATATTTAATGTCTTACATATCGTTCTATTCTCTCAAAAAATATAAGAATAAAAAGAAAAGCAAAGAGAAGATAAGATGAGGAAGAAGAATGCATGAAAAAACAACACAGTAAGGACAAAACAATTCCTGAATGGTCAAGTCCATCTATCTCCCTCCCCTTTCTCAGTAATCCCTAAGAATGTCATGACTGATCGAAGCACCATAAGTTTAAGTTTTATAAATCCACCTCTATTGTGCTGAAGAGTGCTTGAAATGAGTAGCCCATTTCTAGATAGAAATGAGAAGAAAGCATTGTGTAGTTTGCAACATGTCTACATGATCAAGTCAGCCTCCACAAAGGATTAGCTTGTGAAAATGTTTCCAAGTCAACTATCTACATTAACTTTGTTGGATGTGGTAGATTTAGCTTGTGACTTATTTGAGTGATGCGAACATTATTAATCAACATGCTTGTCCAGTTAAGCCTGTCGTCAGTAATATCCCAAGTTCACCAAACTGAGAAAAAAAATGTATATCCACTAAATTTTAAAAAAGAATTTGAGCTTCAATTATATAAAGCAATTGAAAACATGTACTGAGTTATTATGAAGGCAAACATGTACTGGGTTATTACTGCTTGGTGCTTGCTTGGTCCAGCCCAGTTCTCAAATGATGTATCCCGTGCAATGAAACCAGCACCAGTAGCCGCTATACGCCAAGCATGAAAGATCAGTGAAATGGAGTGATTCCAAAAGGATCATTTGATAAACAATAACAGGTGAACACATCAATAACAGGTTACTACCATGCTTGACAGTCACCAATAAAAAGCATTTAGCACAGCAACTTGAACCAGATGACATGATTTTTACAATATTATATGCTAAGCATGAAAGATCAGTGAAATGGAGTGATTCCAAAAGTGTCATTTGATAAACAATAACAGGTGAACACGTCAATAATAGGTTACTACCATGCTTGACAATCACCAATAAAAAGCATTTAGCAGAGCAACTCAAACCAGATGACATGGTTTTTATCATATTATATGCTAAGCATGAAAGATCAGTGCAATGGAATGATTCCAAAAGGGTCATTTGATAATCCAGATGGGATATGCAAGCCAAATGGGTTGTAAACTAAACAAATAATGTGAATAACGGTTGTGCTATCTTTCCATTCATTATATCTTTCTCTAGCCAATAAGAAAATAACAATAACAATAACATGAAATAACAATAACATTGAGAACCAACACATAAACAATAACAACTTGAACACATCCATGTGTAGTTGGGAACACATCAATAACATGTTACTACCATGCTTGACAGTGTACCCAACACAAAAGCAATAACGAAATGGGCACAAGCTCCCATGATAAAGCAAAATCCATTGGACTTCGTTAGTTAACCTTTTGCTTTGGAGCATGAAGCAAATTGGTCAATACCAATGGCCTCCTTGTATCAGTAGGTTACAATTGACGAAAAAATAACAATAAGAATAAATTATTGCTCAAGAAGCTGTCATTATCTTTGCAGGTCTAAAATAATCAAAAAACAAAAATGAAGCAAGCTAAGAAAATGGAATGAAAGCTTACCATCTAAATCTCTCTTGGCTGTAGCATTGGACTTTCTTAAGAGTACATTGGGAGATGGTGAGTAATTGTGTTTGAGAAATTTTGTCGAACACCTGGTGGCTGGTAGTTTGGGTAGTGGCTGGGACGTTGGTGAAGCTAGTCGAACAACATAACTCATTGTTCTTAAATAAAAAAATAAGGAAATGGGCGACAAAAAGGAATGCTTTTAAATTGAACAAAAAAGCTACAACTCATCAAGTTCTACAACACACAATGAACACCACCATAGAGACATAAGGAATTAAACACATAGAGCTACTTAAATTGTCTGGTTATATATTCACATGACAAACAGTAAATAAAATACAGAACCCACCATGAATACCACCGTAGAGAGGTTAATAGATTAGGTAAATAATGTTGTGTGTGGGTGTGTGCGAACCAGTACAACAAGGTTGGGACATAGGGTAAGATGGGTTGGAGTGTGTCATCGGAGTTGGTGGTGGCAATGATGGTTCGATATACTTCTAGAGCTTCAATAAGTAACCATTAAATCAAAATATATTTCTAACTAAATCATAAAAACTGATACTTCATTTGATTAGAAAATGTTGAGCAAAAGGAAAAAATTTGAGTGGAGAATGACTCTTCCATGACAGTGTACCCAACACAAAAGCAATAATGAAATGCATGAAATTTGGAAACTGGGTATTAAAGAGAGAAAAAAACAATACAAACACTATCACCATTACCACCATCATGTCCACAACATGCAACAACAACAGCAACTGCCCAAGAATGATGATTTATCTTCAAGAAACATGGTTGCAGCAGTTCCACATTGTGGGGTATCCAACATGTTAGATACACCAATCGAAGGAAATGCTGCTAATTATGGGAGTGCTTATGGAAGTAACAACATGAGTAATGGGCAAAATGGTAGCAGCACCGCTGTGATGGTTGAAGGAGCAAATGTGGCAAGTGATGATGGAGTAGGGAAAAAATGTGGAGCTGTAGGTGGAAGTGGCAGTGGAAGCAAGAGTGGGGTAGATCAAAACAATTTTTCACAGAGAGAGGTTGCTTTGACCAAATTCCGCCAGAAGAGGAAAGAAAGATGCTTTGAAAAAAAGGTGACTGGTGTTTGGTGTGTGTTAAACATTTATATGAGACAACAATGTAGCATAAAATACTCCTTGGGACATAACATGAAAAGAATCTAATGCCCAACGTGGACATTCATTGAATTCATTTGGCAATCAAGAACTCCCCTATTTTACACTCTCACAATGCCACACTCTTGCATGGATGCATGTACATGAATGCACATGCGCACACACACACACGAACACCAGCCACCATGTATAGGTATAATTATTCCATAGCCTCTGTAGGAACATTGGTACCTTCGGGAATTTTAAGTTGTTTTTGCTTGAAATTGTCCTCTACAGTCCAGACTCTTTCTATTTTTTTTTTTTGAAGAAATAATAATGGTTTTATTTTTTATTTTTTTCTCACGACTTTCAGGTCAGATACCAAAGCAGGAACAGACTTGCAGAACAAAAACTACGTGTTCGAGGGCAATTTATTCGACAGGCTGTTAAGTGGGTAAAATTGTTTCTTCTCTTTGGCGTTTTGTCAATCACCTAGTATGCATTAGATTTCACCTCACTGCCTACTTCTTCTATGATCCTAGCATACTCATGCCCAGTTACCATAGGCAGTGAAACTCACAACACTGCCTGCCCATGGAAGGTCTAACCTCATTCACTAATTCATTTGTCAGACTGATTCACTAATTCATTTACCATAGGCAGTACAAAAGTTTCATTCACTAATTCATTCACTAATATATATACCTAACTTCATAAATGTTGAAAATTTTGTACGATTTTTGTTAGAAATATAAATTTATTTATGCTGTGCGAACTGAATTTGGATGAACTGAACTAACCACCTGTGTAAGCCTTTTAAGGAATCATTATAGTTGACAAACCTGTTTCAGAGCTTGTCTTTGGCAAAGAATGGTTGGATATCTGTCTTTGGCAATTGGTGTGAATGAACCGCTTCTCTCGTTCACCATAGTCTGCACTCTGTAGTAAGAGAGAGTGTGAAATGAATTTCGCGGAATCAAATGAAATCCTCTTCCCAGGGAATGAAGCCTTGCCTTTTAGTCTTAGGCAGTTTGTCAGGCCAGTATTATGAATGAGATTTGAGATTGGGGGAAGATTTGAGATGGATTCCATGTGATAGAGGCGTAATATATTGAGAGATAGAGGCGTGAGAGAGAGAGAGAGGCGTGACAGTTGTATTGTTCATAGGCGGAAAGTCTTGTATTGGGACGATCAGAATCACTCTTTGTCTCAGATTCAAACTTTGTTCTATTTTATTATATAAATATTATATAATTTTTTACTATTATTTAACGACTTAAAAATTATAATTTTTAGTAATTATTTCACAATAGTAAGTAAAATTACACAATTTTTACTTTAAAAAATGTATAATATCGTGTTATTATGATATATCCATAAAGTGAATTCGAAATGAGAGAGTATAGATTAAAATTAAGAATTATCCATCTTGCTCCATGTATAAAAATATTCACAAAATATCTACATATTTTATTAATTATCAAATATGTAAAATACGTATCTTATACATATCGTTGAGTATCCGATGAATATCATATCCGATACGATATTTGAAACAGATATGTCGACCTTGACAAAATATTCGTAATATATAGCCAATAACACTAGTGTATTTTTAGAGGTTTTTGGAAATCAGTCTACTTTCTATAACTTATTTGACTTTTGATGATAATTGGAATAAACCTTAATGACGAGCTCAACTAGACCAGGAGGGCTCGGACATGTTGAGCTCAAAACTCAGATTTCGAGCTCCCTTCTTAGCTCATAACCAAGGAAGTGAGAGATGAACAGTCGGGTAACAGAAGGTATCCCCGAAACAAAGGGTAAGTTACATTCAAGGCACGAAACTCTCAGCCAACCAAGATCCTCTTTTAAAATCAAGGAGGACTCCACGCATGAAAGGCAAAGATCTCGACAAGAGATCCAAAAAAAAAAAGAATAGCTCTTTAAATATTGTGTAACGCCTCTACTGTGAGGCAGAACCCTAATTTTCATCATAATGCACTATAAAGCATTCAAATGATGAATAAAGAGAAAGGGAACAAGATTCTCCATTAAAGAGTGGACTAGCCGAGCTTCCACGTCGGTGAACCACTATATTTCTTTCGTGTTCATTCTCCCTTCCCTGAATTCCCTAAGTATTTCTCAACAATCAACTCGAGTCTTGTAGCTCTGATTCTTATTGCCTCATATTGCTCACACCTTCTACTCATTCATGCTAATTTACACCATCAACTTTAAATATAAACTTAAAAAGTTTTTGATAAAAAAGACAATTTAGAGCATAAGAACCGAAATACTTCTAACATCACAGTTATTATTGAAAAAACTACATAAAAAATCGATTAATTTAAAAACTAAAACTCTTAAATTTTATATTTTCTTATATTAAAAAACTTTTATCTCTCTGTCTCATATATAAAGTCCTCAGGGCCGCAATGCAAGTGCTGAACTGCTGATCCAAAAGTCAGCCATGGGTCAATCTGGCATGTCCTGGCGATTAGCCTGATGAGTAGGATCACGGACCTTCTTTTTTTCTAGATGAATAGACCTGACCCAAGGGGATGGCCCAGTTCATAGGTCCATGAAACTAAAAAATTAAGAAATTATGTCAAATTTGAAAAAAAATAATTAAAATTTTGAGAAAATAAAATTTTTGTTACTTTTGTATTAACTAATTGATGCACTGGTGAATTATTTTTATATTTAAAACTATATACATGATTACATTGAAAAAATATACTATAATAGTGTTAGTCATAGCCTTAATTTTTTTTAAATATTATCTATGGATATTTAAAATTATTATAAATATATTTAAGTGTGTCCACTCTATTATTTTTTATTCTATCAATTAATATAATCATATCACTAAATAATTTTGAATTTTTGGACATATTTTTTATTAATACGTCTAGATAAATCTTGGACATATCAAAATCATTTTTAAAGTTATAGATATTATGAAAATTAAGTTAAATAACAAAATGAGTAATCAATGGTTAATAGCTTGATTAGTTATATAAAAAAAAAAAACTATACTATTTTTTATGCAATTAGTCTCATTTATTATAAAGGGTTATAATTAGTCTTTTTTTTAAAATTTGTATACACTATATTTATTTATTTTATGAATCTTTAATTATCAAAATAAAATGCCATAAATTTAAATATATTATTTTATTTTTATTGATCAGGAGTTTCTTACTAAAATGTGCAACCTAAACAGAATTTTTGGCTCTCGATGCTACCAAAACCACGTGGCAACATTTTATTGGGTACACACACATGGGACTTGGTCACGTGGTGTGTGTACCTCATGCAAAAATTTCTCGCAGGTACAGAAGAAACCTGAACGAACACTCCGACAGAGAGAGAAAGTTAGAGAGAGAGAGGTGGGGGAGGGGGGGAGAACATGAACAGCAAAAACCTCAAAATCCTCGTCTCTCTCTTCGCACTCAACTCAATCTCTCTCTACCTCTACTTCTCGTCTCACCCTGACCATTTCCGTCACAAATCTCCATCGGAAAAGTACCACTCCTTGGCGCAAAACCACTCCCACTTCCAGTTTTCCGTTACCTCCCATGCCAAGCCATGGCCAATCTTACCTTCATATCTTCCCTGGTCCCAAAACCCCAACGTCCCCTTCAGATCATGCGAAGGTTATTTCGGAAACGGCTTCACTCGCCGCATCGATGTTCTCAAGTCCACCTCGCCGGAGATTCGCCGGAAATACGGCTCCTCCGCCGTCCATGGCGGATCCGGTGGTGGAGGATGGTTTAGGTGTTTGTATAGTGAGACGTTGCGGAGTTCGATATGTGAAGGAGGAAGAATTCGGATGAATCCGGAGAAGATTCGGATGTCGAAAGGAGGAGAGAGATTGGAGACGGTGATTGGAAGAGGAGAAGATGAGGAATTGCCAGAGTTTGAATTTGGAGCTTTCGATGTTGAAGTTCTTGATAGATCGAGACGCGGAAAGAAGCTTGCGAGTGGAGAATTCCTTGATCAGTATGTGCAAAATGGTGCGATTGAGCGGCACACTATGCGTGGGTTAATCGACTCGATTCGGTTAGTTGACGCCAGTGAGTTTCAATGCTCAGAGGTTAGGTTTTCTTTGATTGTTTAAAGTTGTGAACTTTTTGATTTTGTGTTGACTTGGTGTTTAATTTAATGCTTTCTTATGATTAGGGTTTAGGGATATGGAATGCATTAATTTCTTATCATTGGGGGAGCAATTAATGGAAATATGATTGCTTTTAATGAAGTGAATGGTCGTAGTACTTTTATGGAAGGAAAGGTTTTGGATTGATTTGATGAAATGAATCCTGAATCTATGGAATTTAATACAAGTGGCTTATAGTGGTCACCTATTAGAATCTGTGGTGGTTATGGCCAAACAAATTATATAGTTTGGATATGATAATCTGTTAGTTAATATTGTTTGGCACTTCTTAATTTATGAACCTGATTATGGTGGAGAATTTGGCTGCTATTGATGCTTGCATGGAATTAAAACTCTTCCCTTTTATGGTCCTGGATAAAGTGGTGTAGATTTAAGAGCGTATACATGGAAAGATTTTGACAACTAGAGACCCTAGTTACAAGTTCCGATTCTTAAGGTAGTTTCAAAATAATAAATGTTGATGTCCTGATAGGGAAACTATTCAGTTAAATGGTATCATAGAAGGCAGTTATCGTAGAAATCAATCAATTGTCAATTATGATATAAGAGATATTGGCATACATGTTGTAGTGATGCTATCCTTATTACAAAATTTTCTGTCGCAATGGATTGATTGGAGTCCCTATGATTAGATTCATTGAAGTGAGCTAAACTGCAAGTTAAGGGGCCTTCATGAGCAAGTTGATTGCCCTCCTAGGATTTGGATGAGTAAGTGGAATATCTTTCTTCCCAAGCTTAGAGTATCTCCAACCATGACTCAAATTTTTACTCAAATTTAAATTAATATTTGAGTAAAAAACTTGATTTGATATAAAGAACTTCAATGGACAAACTCAAATTTAAAGAAGGAGAGCCCAAATTTAATGAGGGTAAACTCAAATTTAAAAGGGAGTAAAGATGATCATTAGATCTTTAAAAGATGGTGAAATCTCACCATTAAAAATTTGAGTCTTCCTTGATTTGAGTAAAAAAATGAGTTTCCATTGATTTGATATAAGTTTGAGTCAAAGGTTAGAGTAAGTTTTTTAGACTTTTTTACTCAAATTTAAATTTGAGTCTAAATTTAAGTAAGTGTTGGAATGCCCTTAGTGATGGCATTACAACCTTGATTTGAGAATTATTAGTGGAGTTGGGATATGTTGTTTGTAATTGTGGAAGTGATGATGAACCTTCTGCACTTCCACAGGAAGAAGGAAAAAACTGTGACTAATCTAACTTGAAGCATATTGTAAATGCATACAAAAAAAATAGTGAGAAATCAAGCAATGAATGCCAGTAATACATATGGAGGATCTTACTAAAATCCTCGAGAATGGAATAAGTGATCAGCAAACATGCAGGGACATAAACAGTGATCTGGGATTTTATTACTGGTTATAGTGTAACGAGCAGATTTCGTTGTGTTTTAATATTCACAGAATATGACTCTTTTTTAATGTAGTGTCTGGGAGGGTTTTTGTTTCGCATCAATTATGTCACTCTTGAATCAACTCTTTCAGATGATTCTTAGGACCATTGTGTTGGGAAATGAGCTATGCATCTCCTTTCTCATTGCATGCATCTCTTCTGATTATGATATTTATGATTTTCTCTTATCTTGTTTACTTATAAAAATTAGGGAAATAAAAAATCTCTTTACTGTCCTTTGCATTTCTGACAAACACCTCTCATTACAGTGGGTCGAGGAGCCAACACTTTTAATTACACGCTATGAGTACGCGAACCTTTTTCACACGGTTACTGATTGGTACAGTGCATACGTGGCTTCTAGAGTTACTGGCTTGCCTAATCGGCCTCGTTTGGTTTTTGTAGATGGTCATTGTGAGGTAAGTGTGCTCATATTTTTCATTTTGAAGCCTGGCCTTATCTCAACTATTGATAAAAATATTTGAATTGTCACTTGGTGATGCTGGCATCATGTTTTCTTTTCTGATTTGGGTTTAGTAGGTAATGTACAATCCATGCTTTGTGACCCTTGCTGCTGTTAACGTGTTTTGCACATTATGGCATGCCTCACACCAGACATGGTACAATGCATCCATAGGCCACTTGCTCCTAATGAATTCGTTAGTTTTTTTTGTTGTTGCAGAGGGTTTTTTCAACTCGTGTATCTGCTTCTTGTTTTTTAAACTTACCTTAAATGTTCCTGTAGACTTCTTTTCCGACAAAGATTTAATTGTATGATGACATATCTCATTATTTTTGTTCTTTTTGTTTCCCTTTCGCTGTTTCGAATCGACAATTTTCATTTTTTTGGCACAAAAGATACCTTATATCAAAGGAATTTGCGACATGAGCTTCTTAAATATGATAGAACACAGTGCAGCAATGCATTGAACATGCTTGATGCTTGACTTGCGCCATCTTCTTCATCGTCCGCTCATTTCAATTTTTTTTTTGATAAATCCGCTCATTTCAATTATTTTCACTCTTACTGAGTTATGGTTGATAAAAAATTGCTATTGATATGTCAAAGAAAATCATGTCATTCTTAGTGTTCAAGGGAACCTGAACTTAGATTCCAAAATTTAATATGTCAACATTTTGTAATGATCGTGATTGCTTAGTCGTTCCAATATGCTGCCGTCTAATGTAGTTATTTATGGATTTTTTTAAAGCTATTACACACAATGCAAAATGCATTTCCTTTTATAGGTTCCTTGTTAGGTCAAATGGAACATTAGTTCCTTCTACATTGAAATTACCCTTGGTGATCTATCTTATCTTTCTGTGGCAAAAAAATTCAGACCCCTTTGGAAGAAACATGGAAGGCATTGTTTTCGAGCCTCACATATGCTAAAAACTTCAGCGGTTCAGTATGTTTTCGCCACGCCATCCTCTCACCTTTAGGATATGAAACTCCCCTATTTAAGGGTCTGTCTGAAAACATAAATTGTCATGGAGCATTTGCACATGACTTATGGCAAAAGCCTGATGATCAGAAAACTGCACGACTGTCGGAGTTTGGAGAGATGATTAGAGCAGCTTTTGGGTTTCCTGTAAATCGGCACCGTACCCCAAAACCGGTCTCAGGACACAATGTCCTATTTGTTCGACGCGAAGATTATTTAGCTCATCCACGACATGGTGGTAAGGTCCAATCAAGGCTTAGCAATGAACAAGAAGTGTTTGATTCTATAAAGAGCTGGGCATCAAGTCATTTGGAATGCAAGGTGAATGTTATTAATGGACTATTTGCACACATGCCCATGAAAGAGCAGGTACGAGCCATTCAAGATGCTTCTGTCATTGTTGGAGCCCATGGGGCTGGTCTCACTCACATAGTTTCTGCCACAGCAAAAACAGTGGTTCTTGAGATCATTAGCAGCGAATACAGACGCCCACACTTTGCACTGATTGCTCAGTGGAAAGGGTTGGAGTATCATGCCATAAATTTGGATGGTTCTTATGCTAATCCACCCATGGTTATCAACAAGTTTAGCAGCATCTTAAAGAGTCTTGGGTGCTGAAATTATTGAATGTTGGGTTTTCCTTGTTTACTCCTGATTGCTGGAAATTAGAAAGGTCACTGTTTATCGTCCCAAAGTTCAGAATCTGACCATGGAATCTACTAACCTGCGATTGCTGTTTGTCACATTTTTGTTAGATTCAAATTGAGGTTCGAGCAAGGGACTAATTTTCAAAGTTTAGCCTATTGATAGTTAGTCAAGGGATGGCGGATTAAAGCAGTTGCACACGTTAATATAGGGCACGGTCACGAGGGATTGGCAGCAAAAGAGATGGGCAATGATGCAGTTCTGGGAGTAGATTATCAAGTGATTGGTGGATAGATGAAGACATTGTGGTTGTTTAGTGCTTGACAATATATCTGCTACAGTTTTTGTGAATTTTTGTGACATTCAGGATTGACTGGACACGGGTCTCTTGATTTTGCTGAGCAACTGGTAATTTCTCCTCTTACACGAACAGTACACCTGTTGTCAATACACATTCTTAATTTACGGAGGCTACTCTTTAGAATATAGCAGAGTTGATCTGTCCATTTATTCAGAATTTCAAAGGAAAATGAATATACATCCTCCGGTCAATGCAACTCAACAATCTCTTCAAATTCTTATTTGGCTCTCTATTGATGCTTTCAATATAGTAAATCCTTTAATGTCTCTTTTTTTGGTCTTCCCCAAACCATTTTTGGGTTTACCTTCCTGCCTCAAACACTTTGTTTTTTGGGTTTTTTTTCCCTCCTTTGCTTTTGAAGGATTTGAGAGAGCGAGAGAGAGAGAGAGGATTGACCCGTTGTTCACATATTGTTTGTTCGTGAGGCTCTGATTAATGGGATTGGTTTTCTTTTCATGTAAGATCTGTGTTTTTCTTTTTCCATGATGCGTACGACCGATGTCAAAATGTCATAGAAATGGAAGTACAAGGGGTCCCTGCTATTCCTCTTGTCTCTATTAAATCGTAGTGCAATTCTTAGATTGTATCTCTCTGATACTGCATATTACTCCGCACAAATGCTGCAAATCACACAACAAAACTATGATATGGAGCTGGCTAGAGCATGCACAATGGTCGAGGATGATGCTTCCGCTGTGGCATTGGCAATGGACAATTGACTTGCTGCTAGCCAAGAGACGCAGGTTGTCACTGCTAGCCAAGAGACGCAGGTTGTCACGGCTAACCAGGACAATCGGGGCTGCATGATTCCTCTCTGTAGGCCTTTTTGTTTTGCTTCTCCTTTTGTTTAAGGTTGATTATAATTAGACCAAAATGAGCCTAAACAGAGATGAGGTATCATGGTCGGATTTCTATGTACACCATTAAGACCTCAAAGTAGGTAAGTTTTGACATTGTAGCATCATATGTTTGGACGATCAAGTACTACCCACAGCACAAATAAAGGATGGACTGCCAATGTTACTAGCAAGAGAGAGATCCCCAATTGTCGACAATAATACACAACCCGCACGATATAATGATCTTTCTCAACATATCCTTCACAAGGTCAGTGTAAGTTTTTTTTTTTTGGACAACAAACGGTACTAAACTAACAGAGCCACAGGACACAACTCCTTAAAAGGTCAGTGAAAGTTGAACTTCTATCACGTTAAACAACGGAAATTTATTCATACTGTCCCTTCTACACCATTGACACACAACCACAAATGGCCCATCAGACACGAACTAATCCATCTCAACATGGGAAATCAGCTAAGGCCAGTGACACCCAAATTTCCAGACAATGGTGCACACAAATAAAAATAGAGCTAAGTTTGTCTCATCAACCATAAAGCACATTGATAAACACAAAGGGATGGCTACGAGTCTCAAACACTTGAACCAATCTTTAGTTCCATGCCTTTCGAATAGGAGTTTCAACAGGCCCACCGGCCGCAGGGGTGGGGGGGAGGGGGGTTTTAGTAATTCTAATTTCAAACACCAAGTTTAAGTAACAAAATTTAAGCAGTACCACTGGCACCCTTTCCTTTCTTCCTCTGGAGTTTCTTCATATAGAACTCCAACTCTTTGCCCTCCAAAATATAACTGTCAAAATAAAGTTGAGAACCAGATTAAGTTAGAATAAACAGCCAACATACATATCAAATAAAAGTATATTACTGCGGAATGAAAAACATTATTCAAAAGGTTCAACACAAACAGGAAGAGTTGAAATCACAAAACATAAGGTTCTACCATTCAGCTTCAAAGCTGATTATAATCAAAATATAGCATTGGGAAACAACCAAACGGTGAACACAGTACATAATCTGCAAAAGGATAAGCATACCCAGAATATACCTCTTGCAGCCAGAGGCAAGCTAATAATACCGTGTACTAAGGTTTATCAATAGCTCAGCAAATAATAATAAAAAAAATAACAAGTCTAGTAGAAAAAAAGTATGAAGTTGACTAGAGTAGACGTAGGAAATTGGACAATACAGGGACGGCACATAAACATTTGTCAAACATACAATTCAGAAAGTCTTCTCCTGACTGTAGTGATGGTGCACACATTGTCCATCCCTATTGAAAACTAGAGCGCTAACAAGCAATCAAATTAAAGCGTTAATGCGTACTATATTAGAATCTCAGTAAATTAATCTTTTGCTGTGTGAGTTAGGTTAACGGCATAGGATTGCCACAAGAATAAACATATATTTTTGCAACCCATAAGAAACACCAGAACAGTAACAGAAAACATACCCATCAGCACGACCACACTGGCCAGGTCGTGAAGAGATTGCAGCTAGCAAGCGGCCACTGCCAAATTGCTCTTCAACATGTGGGTCAAGCTTGCGTTCCTGTTGACGCTTCTCCAGTTTTCGCAAGACGTGGTTGCTCTTCTTTGTCTCCTCAGTAGCAGCTTCACCCTCCTATGAACCAAACAGACAGCAAACAGTAAAGATCTATCACTGACAGTAGTTAGACAACAAAAACAAAAAATATATAATACACATACAACTGAAATTTCATATGCATTAATTGTTATTATTTTAATCCTTACACAAGGTTTTTTAGTAATTATTTGATATTTGAGGTTGAATTACATATGTTGGCAATTCAGTGCTGCTTCGTATCCTTCCACATAAGCTTAAAAAACTACATCTTATAAGTACATTAGGTTCTACATTGCCATTAACTAAATGGTTGTCACATGAATTAGCATTAGCGATGATGACAGACTGAAGGAACATGGCTACAAGATGGAGTGACCATAAATTAGCCATCAACTATGACAAATATTCTATTTCTCTTCTTTTTAACAGAGATGTTATGAAGCGCAACTAGGTACAAACCTAATCTCCAACTCTCAATTCTCATATTCAAATTAATGTTACCTGGATCGTGGATCACTTTGGTACGTGGTTCAGGTACATGGTATGACACTTTCTTAGGTAAATTGTACGATGCGCAGTAGATTTAGCTGGTACGACATTTTGGGTCGCAATTCGTTATGGAACTCTTATGTAGATCGTTTTTATTACTATATAACATTATATATTATAGAACATTCATAAACACTAAGCTAGTTACCATTTACCTTATAGTTGTGCTTGATTTTCTATTATCTAAAACAATATATAATTATAAATCTATATACATTTAATCAATTAATATGTATTTTATATTGGTGTTATATGTTCTAAAGCGAATTGGTTTAAGGTTAGTATTACAATTTGGATTCATCCATTTTGGTGATCTGGATTGCGAATCTTACCTCATTTGGAATTGATGTACCCAGATCGTGCATCGTTAAGGGTTTATTGAATTGCCCCAATCTCATTTTTCTAACCACGATGGGTTGGGCTGTGGTTCGCATGTGAAGACAGTCACATTGTGCAAGTCACGGCAAAGAATAGGTAAATATCAGGCAGGCACTCGTGCCTGGCTAATGGCATTTGTTCTTTATAGCTAGACCATTTCCAAAAGTTACAATTGTGAGAGATAAAAAAGGATTTCAAGCTAATGAAAAAATAACTAATGTTGTTCCAATTGAAGAGTTAAATGGGTTTTGCTTCCTCTAGTTCCTATCTAAAAAATAATCAAGTCAGTGGCACAGAAATACAGCTCTTTTAAGAAGAGTTGCAAAAAAATCCGTGACAAAGGACGGTGAATCATTAATTATACACAATGTTTTTGGTGCCTTAGACTATGACCATGGGGCGTCCAGCAACGCCAAGACTGCATTCATATTCAACAAATATAAAAAGGAATTATTTCTACAGTGCCACAACAATAGCATAATACGCAATCACTCCTTTGAATCACTACAATGTCACGAAACTCAGAATATACATAATAAAAGAACATTGTAAGTACTCAAACGCAACTACGACTTCAATTGATCATAGCCACTTAATAATACAGAAGGGAAAATAAACTGATCAGAAATTGAACAAAAACAATCCCATAAATTTCTAATTACGTATAGTATAGCATAATTAATTAAATACTACATAAAATTCATAGTGACAATATTCAAAAGAAACCACAAAAATGCAATCCCAACAACAATCCAGCACAAACTATCAAAAAAATTCTTGTACCTCTCCTTCTTTTTTGGAAGAAGCAACACTTTTCTTCTTGCGACCAATGTCAACTCCATAGTGCTGAAGATACCACTGCTTAAATGGTGCAGCATCAACCTGAACAATTGCACTTTTCACCAAGGTCTGGGTCCTCACCAACTCATTGTTTGATGCATTATAGACCACATCCAAAATTCGAGTCTTCCGGGTTACAGCCTCACTCCCCCAAGAATAGTTCCCCGTATCCAACCTTAAGGCACGCCACTTTACGTTCCCACCACGAACTCTAATCCTTCGAACAGTCTTCTGGCTCGACAACTTGGTATTGGCTGGTTGTCTTCCAAGCTCATACCTTCAAAGACAAAAACAACACATTACACCATTTATGCAAGCTAAATCTAAGCTGATTTGGGTTTTCCCCGTCATTGTTTTATACCCAAGTGGCACATTCTGAACGGTGGAAGGGTCAGATAGACTACATAAACTAAAACTGATAATAGTTTTAGTATTATACTATTATCCAAAACCACAGAGAAAGATGACCATTATTGTTCTGAAACTTATGCAAAACCACAATTAGCTAACACAAATGGACTATGGTGTTGAAACAAAGTTGTGTCCAAAAGTATGGCGTTCCAACCTTGAAATAGCAACCGGAGGAAAATTTTGTTAACATTTGACCTAGTGTGATGTTCAGTTCCTACTATTCCAAGCCGATAATTCCATGCAACCAAATGCATCTTTGGAATCACGGAAATCACATTAACAGGAAAATGAATCCAAACTGGTCGGTTTATGAAATTTGACAAATAGGTTAATACCCAAAAACTGATGTGCTCATTAGGAAATTGAACAAGCCCATAAATCGGAAGCCAAACGTAAAACTAAAAAGGAAAAAGTAACCCAAAGATCATAAACATACAAAGTCATGCAGAGAAACAAACAGACACGGGTTTTGGGAATGCTAAGATGGATGTATGGAAAAATTAGAAAGGATAGAATAAGAAATGACCGTCCTAGAAAAATGTTAGGATTAACTCCAATTGAGGATAAATTAAGAGAAAATAGATTAAGATGGTTTGACCATTTTCAACCAAAGCTGATAAGAGACATTGGTTCAAAAAAGTGAGAATTTCTCTAGTACTAAAACTAGGGGTAGACAGACTCATTAGTGTATAGCGCATTAACGACGACGAATACAGACTCATATAGTCGAACCCAAATAATTGATACATAAGCCCTGGTTTGATAGTAGAACCATTAGTACTAGAGACATCGGTTAAGAGAAAATAGATTAAGATAGTTTGGTCATTTTCAACCAAAGCTGATAAGAGACATCAGTTCAAAAAAGTGAGAATTTCTCTAGTACTAAAGCTAGGGGTAGACAGACTAATTAGTGTATAGCGCATTCGAAACCAAATAATTGATACATAAGCCTTGGTTTGATAATAGATCCATTACTCATCAACTACAAACAAAAAATCGACCAGGGCTTTCAAAACCATGAAATCCATCAATTCGAAACACTAAAAATGTATATCAACAAAATGAAGTTTTGCAAACTCATAACTCAAAAATAAGGAACGAATATAAATATACGGGAATTTAAACAGAATTGGGGTTTCTTTGAGGGAGATTACTTTCGTTTCTTCCTCCAAGCCTTCTTCTTGCCACCAGTGGCACGCCTCTTGTGCATCGAATCCCGAGAGATACCTGTAACACATCAGGGTTTTTTTTTTCCAAATTAACATCAAGAAGATATGAGATTGCCGAAGAGAAGAGAGAGAATGTAGACGAAATTGGTTGATACCCATGGTTGCAGACGGTGGATTCTAGGGTTTTCCGTGCCTCGCGCGGCCCAGATGCCAGCTGAGAAGTGAAGGTATTGCACGTAAAGGAAGTGAGAGATAGTGGTGAGCTTGGTTTTTAGTTACACTTCCTAGTCAAAACCCTAGTTATTCGAAATGACGTTTCTGTCCTCCATCTTCTGTAGAAAAGGCGCTGTTTTTGTCCCCGATTGTAACGGTGTCGTTTTTCTTTTATAAATATACTTTCAGTATCAAAATATAACAATACCGATTAACATAATGGGAATACGATACAAAATTATAAGGTTTGAGTCATCTTTAAGTCACATGTTTTGTATACGAACACACCCGATACGACATGACACGATTAATAAATGGTCAGATATTATAAAACTAATTAAAAATATATATTACATAACTCGTTTATATATTATTTATACATAATTTAAAAATAACATAAATTTAATTTCTTTAAATATAAATTACTAAAATAATTAATTATGAGTAGAATATTTTTTAAGGATAATGGGATGTAAGTACTTTTTTAAAATTTATTTAACTTCAAGTACTATTTCCAAACTTATCTTTTTTTAAGTCATCTTTTTCATTAAATAGTTGTCAATAAGTACACATTTTAAAATATTTTCAAATTCTTTTTAAAATATATTACATAATTACCTCTACCATAAATAGTGCATACTTAATTGAATGTAAGACTTTCAAGATTAGAATGTAAGATTTTCAAGATTCTTTTTTATATTTGTATATCATTTGAATTTTGAAATTTCATATACATATATATATACACACACACACACACATGTAATACAGTGACATCAAACAGTGACACGCTCAACAAATAAATAGTAACATCAAACAATGACACGCTCAACAAATAAATAATAACATCAAACAGTAACACACTCAACAAATAAATAGTAACATAATTAAAAATTTAATCTATTTGATGTTAATGTTTGATGTTATTATTTTGGGGTTGAATGTGTTACTGTTTGATGTTACTATTTTTTTGTTGAGCGTGTCACTGTTTGATATCACTGGAATCTTAAAAGTTTCACATTCTAATCTTGAAAATTTCACATGCAATTAGGTATGCACTATTTATGATAGAGGAAGAAGGGCTTTTATGAATTTTTTTTTAGCACATATATTTCTATCTCAATTATTTTAAAAAGCGTACTTTTATTTTATTAAATTTTTTGGGATGTACCGGCCTCCTTAAGCCCTATTTTTTAGGGATATTTGTGAGCCGGTACAATTTTTAGAAATTATAGGGCAAAAAGTACTACTTTTAAAAATATAGGTCAAAAAGTACACAACACTAACAAATCTCTAAAATACCCTCTTCAGTAGAATGGAAACCAATTCCTATATTTTTGCCTCCAGAACCAAAACTTAAGGGATCTCAACTATTACATATAAATCGATATCCCTTCAAAACTTCCATTCTTCTAAAACCTTCCATAAAACTTCATTTTGAAGTTTCAAAACTTCCTGTTACTGAAGAAATGATTTTTTCAAAATTGCATTATCCAAATATTCACCTTTTCGTTTGCTTCAAGTAATAAGCCTAGATTTATATACCTCCATCTATTCGACGATGGTCTGCTCCTCGCCATTTTCTCTCTCAATATTCATAAAGCACAAAAAATCTTAGGTTTGTAGCAGTGTGACATTTTTCTAGTACCAGTGTGATATTTCTTGTAACACTGTGACATTATCGTGCAAAACATCAAATCATCATCTGAATAAGAATAAGAATCATCATCTTGATTATTACAATCATCCCGATTTGAGTCATCATCATTGACATTTATCCTCACATGAACATGATTAACGTTAAGAGACTGTAACGATTTAATAAAAAAAAACATATAGACGACATTATAGCAGTGTGAATTTGATTTGTAACAGTGTGACGTTTTCTAGTACCAGTGTGACATTTTCTTGTAACACTGTGATATTATCGTGCTAGGTAGCAAATCATCCTCCGAATCAAAATCATCATCTTGATTATTACGATTTATAAAAAAAAATTATACAAATATACAAAAGATATGAATGTTTGAATAACTGAAGTTGAATGAAAAAAAAAGATATAATTTAAAATTCAAAAATGATATTCCATAAATTTAGGAAACTGAATCCCTAATATAATTACCATATTTGTCTCCCATTAAAAAAGGAAAAGGGCATTTCTGTAAGACAAAAAAATACAACTCAGCAAAAGTATATATTTTGACCAAACATTTACACACAAAGGTACTTATACACATATATTTTATATTAAAGTAATTTTTCACAAATAAATTATAAAAAGTGTACTTGTTCACAATTTTTCCTATTTTTTAATACAAATCCGTCAATACATGACAGAATGAACAAGCGTACTAAAATGCAATCCAATATTAAGCCCAAGCCCAGTAGACACTGACTTGTTCAATGACCAAAATACCACTAAACAAATTTTTGAAATTCCTCTCATATACCCCTCTGCTAGTTTACATCGACGAGCTTTTATCACCTTCTGCAATAATGGCACCAAGCAAATTAGAACCCTATTCCTTATCTCTCAAAAGTTCCTTTGTAAGCTGGTGACAATTTGCAGGTTGACACTATGAAGACAAGTAGCAACCTATAATTACTATTAAGGACAATACCCACCTCATGATGTGAACCGATCCAATTTCAGAATTAATGCAAAAGACCAGTCTCTCTGCTACATTTCGAAGATTCTGAAAATGGGGTTTTCTCTGGTTGGTCCGTTGGGTTTTCATGTATCTCTCAAAATTCCTCTTCACAAGACTGTAAAGTTTCCAACTTTCAGTGAGAAAAGAGTAAATTTCAAGTTAACAAAGGCTGAGCCTCAACCAAGAAGGTTTTGTTGCTGCAAACTTGATTATGTTGAGTTTGAAGAAAGAACAAGTCCTAATGAGGTATACCCAAATGCTTTATTGCTGCAAATTTCGGTCTTTTTATCATGTTTATGTGTAGGGATTATGTTATGTTTGGTTGTATGTTCTTGACAGTTTTATGCCATTTTGCTGTGCTATATAAAGCTTAAATCTGTTGGATTTGGACAGGAAAAAAGTGCCAATTTTGTATTTCTATTCAAGTTTGAATACTTATGTTTTGCTTTCGGGCCTATAGATTTGTATGTTAATTTGTAGTCTGCGAAGCATGAATTTATGGATTGAGGGACAGTGGGAGGTTGAGGCAATCAAAATTGCACCAAAACCACTTCAAGGGTAAATATTGTGGCTAATTCTGTTTAGCAATTTACTGTTTAGTGGGGTGCCTGTTTTGAATTTGTGCTTTGTCTTAGTGTCTTAGTGGTGGGGAAATCTCTAGAAATTCCACTTAGATCACAGAAATGTGCACTCACCATCCTCTTTTCAATTTACATAATGGATGCTTATGAGCTTGTATTGAAGGGCTCTGATATTATGTTTTAAGTAAGTTCGTGACTTCTGAACCAGCCTTCACTTGTCACAATTGTTGCGATCATAAATCAATATTTGATCCGAAAGAAGTGTCTCCCTGCTTCTCCCCAAAACACCCCTCCAAGCTCCTAAGATCACCCAACCCCTTAAAAGCATCTTCTTTTTCCATGTATGCTATCATTGAGCAACTTGCTCTAGTTTATTAGCCAACCAGCCATTTATTGTGGTTATATAAGTTACTTTACCATTCTCAAAGGATATGTGAATTAACGTAGATTTGTCAAATTGCAGGTCAAGCAAGAAATAGAACAATGCTATGAACTCATACACAGGATTGGGAGGGGTGTTGTGTACTTGGGTTCTTCAAGGATGGGGCCTAACCATCCACATTACACACAAGCACTGGAGTTAGGCAGAGAGGCAAGTTGCTTCATATTACATCATCCTTTCTTACTTTCCCTGACCGAAAAATGTTCACAGGCTATTAGATCTGTATGCATGTATTGGTGTGACCACTTACGAGAATACTATTTAAGTGCATGCAACTCAAATTATGAGAATATTAAATTCTAATTTTTCAGATCCTTGAATTCGCAATGATTTAATTTGGGGCTCTTTCATTGTTATAATAGTAGGTTGCAACCATCTTGGACTGTGCTTCATGGTCAGGGGCTGGGCCTGGTCTCATGGATGCTGCCACTAAAGGGGCTTTGCAAGCAGGGAAGCCAGTCGGGGGACTTAAGATAGGTAAAGAAGCTGGAGAGTGGAAGGCCACAGCGTTCCATCCATATCTACCTTCAGAGACTTATCTTACTTGCCGGTAAGACTACTAGTTGCTGAAAATTTTATGAGCACTTGGGAAGCTGTCCAGAATTACAATTACTTCAGCAAAATGCAGGTTCTTTTCTGCAAGGAAGCACGGGTTGGTGGATGCTGCTGTTAGGAGCAGTAGCTCTGATAGGACAGCTGTGATTGCTCTCCCTGGTGGGATTGGCACTCTAGATGAGGTTTTTGAGATTCTAGCATTGATTCAACTGGAAAGGATTGGATCTTTACTACCAGTTCCCTTTCTTTTGATGAACTATGATTCATTCTATTCCAAGTTGCTAGACTTTCTTGATGACTGTAAGGACTGGGGTACTCTCTCAGACGGAGAGGTTGCATCATTGTTGAAAGTCTGTGATAGTAACTCAGAAGCTCTGGCGTATTTGACTGATTTTTATGATCTTTCTCACGGTGACCAAGGTACGTGGAGACAAATTCAGATAAAGAAATTTATCTTGAACTACTGTTTAATGGCTGTGGGCTTGGTAATACAAATTTCTGTTCAACTTGCTTGTTTGGTACAATGAGGTCTACCCCTTTTTTCTACATTTATTAACTTCCTTTTGGCTTTTTGAGGAAACGGAAAATAACAATACTCAGCAAGTTGGAAAAGTAAGGCTGGTAACTGGAACCATTTGAGGGTGCTTTAATGTGTCCCTTGTCAATCCAAAGACCACTTGAAGGTGGGAGAGATTTGAGATTCCTCTAGAAGTTGAGTGCAGCCAAAATTTAGACCTGCCTCCACCTGCACTCATTTCATTCTTCTAAGAGATTCCCTGTTTGTTCCTCAGTTCACTTTGGAAGTGGATAGTTTACCTTAGTCTGATGCACATTCAAACAGCAATTCATTTATTTTGCACATGTCTGTTGTACCCCTGGCCAGTTTCATTCCCTAAATAAACTCGAACACTCAAAAAACCCACCCTATCGCAATTTACCATCACAAGTAGAAGTTATTTGCAGAAAAGTTGCTTGAAAAAAGAAATGGTGGGACACCCATGTTTGTTGTTTGGCTATTCATTCACTAGTGTTGCGAGGCAAAGAAGAAGCCCTTTCATTATTAATCTGCACTGAAGTTATAGAACCTCAGTACAAATATACAAGTAGTCTAGGTTCACACTAAGAAAGCAAGATTTTTAAAAGTACATCTATGAACAATGAGAAAATTGTCCTTGTCAGGTTGAAGAGAACTAGAGAAGGCGTCTTTGAATTAATAAGGAAGATAGTGTCAAAGAAGTGTGAAGGTGAAATAATGTTGTTTCTCCTTTAAGAAGTGTGTACCGAGTGCTGATGCTGTTTGGTGCTTCCGAGCCCCGAATCTGATACAATGCTGAAGAATCTGGAATGCAGCTGGTGTGAAAATTTTTGTAACTTAGTGCATCAATTGTGGAATCGCACATCTAATTATGTATAACTCATGAGTAATCTAGTTTAGTAAGACACTTTTGCAAAATTTCTGTCATATGTAAGGCAGTAAGGGTAAGGTTCATAGAATGTCAAAATGGCCCTGTTCCTTCCTCAAATTAGAATATCTGACACATTGCTAGGAGGGTTGATTATGCCATCCATGCAGGGGTGTGTTTGCCTGTTTGGATGATAGGGTTAGACTAGATTGGAGATTGAAAAAAATATTCTTTCTTATCCAACTCAAACTCATCTATCATTGGATTAGTTAGAATTTAATGACTATATCCTATCATTTCCAGTGTTTGGATAACACATAAACAGTTTTGTGGGACCCATGGAGAAGAGTGATGAAATATGGTATCATCGACTATTTTGTTCCTAACCTATCCAATGCAATACCATGTTTAGTTTATTAACTCAAGCTCTTATTTTATTAGTTGTTTATTAATCTTAGTCCAAATAGAATATTGCTTTATTAAAGTAGTTTATTATTTAAATTAGTTGTTTTGTTGGAGAAGATGTTTTGATCTTTTTAAGGTATGTCTGCAGAGTCTTGTTTTGACAAAATAAATTTACTAAAAAAAAAATCAGACCTGTGAAAAAATAGGAGGAGACGAAGCAAGTGTGTGTGTGTGTGTGAGAGAGAGAGAGAGAGATGAAGAGAAGAGAATAGGACAATTCGGTCATTGGCATTAGTTATCTTGTCTGGCAAAAAAAATTCCAGCCCGCCCTTGAGTTTTATTTTACCCATGTAGATGGATTAAAGTTGATTTTTCAAACCGAGTTAGGGTAAAATATGAATGGAATTTTTATGCATTTTTTACTTACCAAACGGGAAATATATACACATTGCATATTTTTTTATCCTATCCTACAAGAATTATCCCTTTTTAACCCGCGATCCAAATATACTCTAACATTGTGGTAAACGAATGCACAGAATCAATCTTGCACAATTGCATGCTAGCTAGCACATGAAAATACCTAAAAACTCGATGTAAAAACCTCAAATTTCTCCGAACAGACTTGAAAATACCAAAGAATAATGTCAGAATGAAAACGTACAGTTAAGGAAGCCATTTTATACCACTTCACATCAAACTGCAGCAGCCAACGCCTTCATCGGCTAGGGGCGGGGATGAAGGTGGTACCCTGTACGAAATTCTTGGCCGAGGACGGTTTCCATATCCCCTGTAATGGAGGTACCTATGGTCAGAATAGTAGTTGTTTCCTCCATATCCACCATTGTAACCAAGTCCTCCATATCCATGGGACCCATAATTTCTACAGTAACCATTGTGGCCATAGTCATAGTAATCATTGTGATCCGGCGGCATATACAAGTTGCTAGAACATTGCCCAAACTGAAACCAACAAACCTCTGCTCTTTTCCCTGCCTTTGCTAGTATCTTCAGAAGTAAGCTCGGATCCACTGTCCCTGACACTTCCACCATTCCCTCTTCATTCATTCTGAAATTTGATACTCCTGAGGAAAAACAAAAATACACATGAAAAAAAGGGCCATGGTTAAAATCAAGAACAGTTCATTCAAGTCATGACCCGCAAACTTCACACGAAATGTATACGAAATTAATAGATGGAGTTTCACTTAAAAGAGTTCGGGCAGTTAAATGGCTGGACCTGCTAGAAGAATTAGCAAAAACTTGGTCTGTATGTACAACATAAACGTAACAAAATACGAATCTAACTCTACGATTACAAATGGGTTGAATATAAGTCAATTAAATTTTGACATGACATGATTTACACATCACGAACTATTAATAGCCTACTTAAATCCTTGCAAAATTGAAGATGATAATGATTCAAAGGAATACAAGTATTATTGATCATAAAAGCATGCGTACAAAATCTAACCTACCGTTGGTGTTTTTGATCACTCCTGCAACCACCTTTTGCCATCCTGAACTGCTGACATTCACTCTTAGAACACAGGTCTGCAAAAAGTATGATACATGAAGAACAAGATTTATACTAAAAGTGGAGAAAGACAAGAAAAAAAAAACTGCAAACTAAATAAGGAAAAGGGTAGAGAACTAATGGGTGTGTGTCGTAGTATAACCATGAAAGCAGAGTTTTCTTCTTTCACTTGACGAAGTCCAAGGACGGCCATTAAAACCAGTGTTCGAGTTTGAGGGTTTGAATGCTTTTGGGTGTAGGCAAAGGAGTTTGAGAGAGAATTGGGAAATGGGTATGAATCAAGGATTTAACTACTGTTAAGGAAGGTCTTAAAATTAGTGTTGTGAAAAAGATACTTTGTTATATATTGAAGGTCTGATTTGATGGAATTCCCATTTTCCATTCCTAACATAAGACTTATATTACTTCCTTTAGATCTCTCTCTTGATATAAAAGAAACAAATTTTGCCCAAAAAATTATGATCCGATTCTCTACCATTTCCTTATATGGGTTTATGTATAATGCTTCTCCAAGCCCAGCGAGATGTGCCAACCTCGGGACTCCTAACCCCAGAAGTCGATGAAGTCGGTCCAAGATGACTCAAAATGAGGAGGGGAAGGCTCAGAGAGCTGCTGAATTAGCTCAGCTGTGAACTTTTTAGAGAACAATTCTTGAAATTGCTTCAAGCATCAGATTGTCCTCAATTAGTGTTGATTTCCGAGGGAAAAACATCTTTGGTCTTACTGACAAAATCGCAACGTGATTGCTCAAGCTGTGGAAGCTACCGAGTAAGCATTCAAAATAAAATGTATCATATATGGCATGAACAGAAAGTACACTGCATTACCATTAGAGCAATGATAGACCCTAATTTGAAGATCTAGTTTGAAGACTTGATGCATCACGGCCTGGATTTAGAGTGACTTAACATGTTGGGGATTGGATTGAGAGTGGATCCCAGAACTGAAGGAAGTTTACGGTCAATCTAATAGCCATACATCCCCAAACTAGTTCATGGTACAAATAGCATTATTGTAACCACAAGTCGAGGCCGGAGTTAAAGAAGAAATTGAAGTTTTCAAGCAAACGCTAGGATTTTCATGGCTGCTCCATATAAGGCAGGCCTTTACATTGCATATAAGTAGGAGCTTATTAATGCATTGCAGCTTGCGTAATCAGCCTCCAAACAAGTAAAAACAAACCAAGACATGAGATTTAGGATCTAACACCACCAGAGGAAGTCATTTCACATAACTCGCATATCATCATGATTATTAAAAATAAGTTTTAAACATTACTACAATCTACAAAGCACTTTTTTCCAATATTCTACAGAAGACTGAAAAGCATAACCAGAGCATCCCCGATTTACTAGAAAGAAAACCGATTGTTGCCCCTGTCACGCTTCCTTACAGATTGGCAGAAGTAAGAGAAGGACTCCTTAAGTTCATTTGGAAGAGGGAATGCCAACGGAGGAAGTACACCATAGTTCCTACTTTTAATGCTCATGGAAGATGGATGCGCCAGTGCAGGCTGCTGCTTGTTAAGACCTTCAATGATAAATGAGAATGCCCCAAAGGTGAGGCAGCTTTGAAGCAGAGCCTGAGGAGCGCCTGGAAAACATCAACGGTAAGGTCAAGGCTCAAATCACAATGCCATGCATAAAAACATGGCATTAAAATATTGAAAGTATCATTGAACCAAATTCTACACAGGTAGATCAAGACCCCAACCTCTTACAATCTGAGCACCATCCTATTGGCCTCTTCTCTCCCTTTTATCATACCTAAAACCCCCACTATATAAGCTGAACTTATGAAGTTATGATAAAATCAATCTGATATGTCCCACCCCAAATCAAGGGGTTTCTAGACATGTTTTTTTTTTAAGTTTTAGCCACAAGTCTTAAATTTGTCCAACCGGTCATCAATCCTAGGACAAAATGAAATTCAGTGACACACAAAAGGACAAATTAAAATTCAGAATCATATGACAAAGAAATGTATAAATTAGAAAACTTGGCAAAGAGTAAATAGCAACAAACTTCATGGTTATGAGCCTTTCATAATAGAACCTGGGTAGGAAGAAGAAAGGAAATATTGAGAACAGTCGAGAAGATGGTAATCGAGAACAACGGAAGGAATTTCCAAGTCTGAAATCAGACATTATTTTCAGTATCCAAAATTGAAAATATGCTGACATTCAAATTAAATGAGATAAAGCAGGCCAAACATTCTTATAAATATAATGACAACATGTTTTAGTGGAAAAATTCACGTATAGTAGTCAAGATCATCAACGGTGAACCTTGTCAAGGTAATGAGAACGTATGATTCTTCAAAAGATGTCATAGTGTAATATTTTGCTTCTCAGTGAGTACCTTATAAAGCAATATGGTATTGTTTGCAAGGGACTGATTTCTATAGAGGCACAGGGTCAATCATGCTTGAAATTGAAAACACATAAACTCGAGTAACGAATAAACTCAAAAGCACCTGATGCCCATGTGTTGCATTATTAAACTAATAGAAGGTGCAAGTACCTGGAAAACTTAGAGCCAGACCTGTGCAACATCCGGCTACTCCAGCATTAATAACTGTAAAGGAAGAATTCAAGTTTCAGTATCATGGAAAGGTCATGTTAGGGTCCAGTTCTTCAACTGAGATTCCATACCGTCATCTTTTCCTCGCAGCCTCTTCAAAAAGCAGACAACCAAACTGTGAACTCCAGACAAAACTGCAAATGTCTGATAGGAGCAGAGTTAAGCCAAAGAGATCTCACATTGAAGCTAGATGACAGAAAACCTATAGTCGAAGGGTTTGAGAAAGTAGGGGGAAATGTGAAAAAGAAGACAGCACTAACATTTCCCAATAAGACTGTGTGATAACATTCAAGTATTTCTTACTTTGGCAGAAGATCCTGCCTCTGAAAAGGATCCTCTAAAGCCCTTCTTCTTAATCAATCCTGAACCTGATATCATAGTTGGTATAGGCATTCTTCAGCACAACACCACAACAATAGAAAGCAAAACAATCATAGCTTGTGGTTGGCTTGTTGCCTATGATGAAGTTGTCCCAATTACATTACTATATCCACAAAGTAGCTATCTATTATGAGTACTGTAATTAGAAATACAGATATAATTACAACCATGTCTCCCTCAACATCCTAAGCAAAATCAATATGTGAACCTTGGAATTCATTTAAAGCTTGTAAAACTTTTACTAGACTTGTTGCACTGAACAAAACTAAATACATAGAGTTGCAACTCAAATAACCAAATTATACTGCCCCTTTCCCTCTCTTTAATCTTCTTCTTTGTCAGGTAAAATTTTGCACCACATAATACAGAGACAACAGACTCCAGCGGTCTATAACATCAAATTCAAACATCCAGTCACATACTTCACCAGGATGGGAAAAGTCCCCAAGCCCTTCCAAGCATATAAGAGAGGGAAGAGTAGATTATCTTGCATGTGCAATCAAATCCAACAAATAACATGAAAAATCTGGCATGCACAAATCCTATCTCCACTTCCTCCCACACCTCAAGTTCAGAATAGTTCTATGCTCATACTCAGTTGTTTTCTAATCTTATTAGTACCAACAAGTAGCCAGAATTTCAATCCATAATACAGTAATTGGTTACCTTGAATATTAAAATTCACCTCGAAAATATTGAATACCAATACAGACACGCAACCAGATAGCCAAGCTAACCCACTAAAAAACCTCAAATTAAAAGAAATCGTCAAAAAAAATCCAGATGAAGTTGGCAATATCAAGGCTTCTCAACAAGAAAGGAAAACAAACAAGTAGAAGACACAAAAACATTAATAGACAAACAAAGAACGAGGCGAGAGATAGAGAACGATACGATGTTGTATCTAGAACTTCAAAATTCACCAGCAAGAAAACCAGCATTGATACACAACCAGTACAACCAAACTAACTTCACACATTTTAAAGCAAACCCACTACAATTACCAAAGTATAACAAATTTGCCACACCTCACATTAGCATTGACTTCAATTTCCCAGCAAGATTTATTCACCATTTTTTACATTTCATCAACTCACAATCATGGTGAAATTTCACAAAGACTCAAGTCCAAACCGCCATCTAGACGTAAACTTTAACAACATTGAGAAGAAAATAAGAACAAATAATCCAAGACAGCAACTACAAAACACATTCATCCAAAAAAACAAATAAATAAGGGTGTCTCCGAGTGAGTGAGAACTTACCGTATCCAAAAATAGAGCCCATGAAGGCGCCGGCAGCGGAATCGCCGGCGAATCTGAGGAGGCAAACTATGGGTGGACTGGCCGAATTGGAGGTGGTTAATGCGTCTGAAGTGAAGTTAGGGCTGGAATTGGGGTTAGGGTTCGAACTACTTTCGATTTCGGTATCGGAGTCGGAGTCCTGAGAATTTGCCGGCGACGCCATCTCTATCTATTCCAGCCCTAAGAACTTCGCTCAATCCGAACAAGCATCTTTTAGGTCTCCTTTTATATTCTTGTTTTGGAGAGATACCTAGGGGATATAACAGTTTAAACGACATCGTTTGACTGCACAAATACATCACGTGAGCTACGCATAACCGATAATACTTCCCTCTCCCCCACTCTCTAAAGATGTGTTTGGGTGGTGGGGGTAAAAGGTGTTAACACCCATAAAAATAGGTAAATAAAGTAGTGAGTCTTATTTATTCTTTATTTGAGAAATTTTTTTGAAGTGGGATAACAAACGTGGGTCAAGTCTTGACCCGATTGGTACAGCAGCTCATATCCCACCTACAGGGATTATAATTAACTCACTCCTCTCATGAGTTACAAACCCAGTCAATGGGTTAACCCCCCCAAAGACATATTTGTCCCTTAAGTTTGTAGTAGATATATAATACTCAGATCCCACTTCAAAAAATACTTCAATCAATGATAGAATATCAAATATTTTAAATTTTACAATCAAAATTCATATTATATTATATTAATTATTAAAATATATTTAAAAATAAAAATTTAATTTTTTATTAAAAAATCGTAATTAGTATATAATTATACTATCTATTGAAATAAAATTAAAAAAATAAACAAGGGGTCTAAATCATATATAATTTTTATATGTTTTTATATATATGTGAAAAATGTATAATTTTATTAGGATCATCTACCTGTCAAAACATAGAAGAATATAATTGGTTTGGATTAAAATGGATAGAGTCATGGGTAAAATGGTAAACTATTACAAAATTATTTGTGTAATCTGTGAGATCCACAGAATTACATATTTGTTTCCCAAACAAAAGTTGAGATTGGATATATTTAAAGGTTAGGGTTTTAAAGTGAATGAATGAGTTTGGCTTGGATGAGTTAGGATATAAAAAAATAAATCCTATCATATCCATCCCCATTACTCAAACACACCCTAAGAGTGTGTTTGGGTAGTGAATTAAGGTGGGTTAACATTCATAAGGATAGGTTATTAAGGCAGTGGGCCCCATAAAACCTTTGTTTGGAAAGCATTTTTTAGGGTGGATAACAATCCTGGATCAAACCTTGACCTAGTTGCTACAATAACATTTAACCCCCATACAATGGTTTCAATTAACCCACCTTTCGCATGAGTTGCAAACTCAGGCATTAGGTTACCCTCCTCATTGACATATTTGCCCCTCTCTCTTCAGCCACTCATCTCTCTCTTTCTACTGAGCTCGTCCAAGGGCTCTATTGCGTAGAAGTGAAGACGATCTTAGTATTCGACGAAGAAGACGATATCGCTAGATTGAGGTAACTCTATCTCTCTCTCTCTCTGTGGACCAAACGAAGAACAAATTTGCTGGTTCACCTACGGCCAAGCACGCGTCTTCTATCCACCGACATCCAGGTCGCCATTACCTGGGACGTCATCACCCTTACCACCACTCTTTGGGTCATCTAGTTTTGTGTTTCTTAACCTCACAAAACCACTCAATCTTAACTTGTGAGATTCGATTTTCACATTTCATGTATATTGATCATGATTTCTATTTGTCCAATTATTTTTTTGACGACGTTCTGTTGAACTATGCAATGTGTTGTATGCTTGATCCTAATTGGACTTTGAAATTGGGAATTTGATTATGTTTTTGTTGTAGACCGAGGCGATGGAAGTAATTGTTTGGGTAGACCATGTATATTAGAAGTAAATTATTAGTTTTTGCTTTTTTGTTTGGGTAGACCATGCATTAATATAGGTCACTTGTTATGCTTAAGTCTTGGGGGGTTTCTTTGCAAGGTTGGGTTGAAACAACAAGATGGAGTAGATATTCATAACTTCCTTCATTTGGTGATGAGCATTTCCAAAGGCCAATAAATGACTACTGCTTGTCCTGGGGCAAAAATCGATTACCTTGAACTGGATGATGAAAATATGAAATTGGGTTTATCCCCAGAATATATTTCTAGTTTTGGTAAGCCTATATTTGAAGATAGTATTGAATTTGATACTGACATAGATAATCAAAAAATGGAAGGGATCAAAACTAGTGAATCAAGTTGGAAAAAAATTTGAACAGCCTGCTAAAGCCAGCTAGGGAAAATGAATTTGCACGTGTCACAAACGGAAGAGGCTCAAATAGACGTTCTTATGTTGAAGGGAGTAAATTTTCTCGTCTCTGAATATAATTGTGATATAGGATATCGGTACCATAGTACCATATCTATGTTCAGCTGTGTTCTATTCTTGTTGAGCATATTGCATGTGCCAGGTGGTTGTTATTATGCCTTTATGGAGGGAACAATAAGAATTATCACAAGCTAAATGTTTTATACTCTTTTGATAATTTTGTTGGTTTTGATGCTAACATTTTCAATATTTGTCAAAGGAAACAACTATATGTAAAGATCAAATGGTGTATAATTGCAATGGAAGGTAGTATTTGTACACTCCTTTGTTGTTCTTTGCCTCGAGTGATCTCATGTATGGATTCTTTGTTTTCAACTGTAGAACTTAGATGCATTTTGAATAAATTTCATGTAAACCTTCATAAACCTTCATTATAGTTCGTGATAACATAACTAGGAAAAAGTTGAACCTTTTGGTGAAGGCTATATAATAAATTATATATTTTGTTCCTTTGTCTTACTGTTGAGTGGTTGTTTGCTTAGGTGCTGTTTATGAGAATGAAGTCTGATCGCAAGAAGGCTATGGTGTTTGATGATAACGGTTGAGGGGTTGTATCTCCTACTCTGCTTGTTGCTGTGCAGAGTGTTGAAGATATGTTGTGCTGGGGGAGATCTAAGAGCTGAATTGTGATCAGCAGAATACTTCTGCAATAGGTCCAGTCTGCATGTGTTCTGATCAAAGGGACTGGAGCTGAGCTGTGAGGACCAGAAATACAGTTACTGTAGGAATTTTAAACTGTTTTGTCTGATATTTGATAACAGAATTCTGTAACAGAATTTCTGTTTTTTTGCTAGAACAGTTTTTCTATTTTTTTATTTTTGAAATTCTTGAGATTTATTCAATAAATTCTCTCTTTTAAAAAAAAGTGTTACGAGTTCATCTTCCCCACAAGGATCTCCCGTTTTAGTCAAGTGCAAAGATGTAAACCAAAATATTGTGAAAACTAGTAATGTCACCTAATATAGAGAACTTGAATTTTGTGATTTGGTGGTATCCTTGTCTGATTAGATGAATTTGAGAAGAAATGGTGTGCGATCGTACAGACTATTTATTTACCATAATTTGTTTTAGCTACCTTCATTGTTTTATATGTTGCTTTAATGATGAATGGAAATCTACATGACATTTTCAATTGTGATTTGTTGTAAACATCAAAAGATTTTGCGTGTTTCTCTCTATTTAATCTTTTTGTCTTAGAGGTTATTTTTATATTTTCATTGTTTTGGTTGTTTTATCATATTGTTTTAAGGCAAGGTTGTTTGTTATTATCTCATTTTAATCAATTTTTAAGTAATGAAATAAAGTGTTGATTTGTTTGAAAAAAAATACAAAAAAAAATTTATATGTTTAACTTTCCTTATTTTTAGGTTTTTATGTATACGTGGAAAATGTATAAGTTTATTAGGCTTGGATGGGTTAACCAAACATAGGATAAGATTAGTTTGGATTGTAATGGATATAGTAATGAGTATAATGATAAATTACTATAAAATTATTTGTATAATATATGGGGCCCACTAAATTATACATTTGTTTCCAAAACAAAGGTTAGGATTGAATATAATATTGGGTTAGGGTTTTAAAGTGGATGAGTGAGTTTGACTTAAATTGGTTAGAATATAAAAAAAGAAAACCTACCCTATCCCATCCCATTACATAAACACACCCTAAAGGCTTGTTTGGTATGTGGGTTTGAGAACATAGGTTGGGGAGTAAATTCCGTTAAACCCATATTTGACAAGTGTAAAGTATGGATAGGATTTTAAACCCGGTCTGGTCATGGCCAGTCATAAAACCCTCATATTTGGGTTTCATGAAATCCAAGGGGGAGTTTCATATGTGGGTTTGGGGGTTTAACATATAAATGACATTTATACCCATATATATTCTATATACTTCATATATACAAATTGGTTAAGAGACAAAATAATCATTTATATATAAATATATTATCATAATAATCATATATCTCTGCGCATACCAAACATGGGTATGGATAGCATTGAATGTTGAATCTTATCTTTGGGTCAAACTCGGGTTCAGACAATCCAATTCAAATCTCTCCCAAAAAACATACCAAACAAGCCCTAATGGGTGTCGATGAAGGGTTTACATGTGGATAAATTATATTTTATCCCTTTGAATTATTACAATTGTTTTATTTTATACTTTCAACTATAAATTTTTTCATATTGTACCATAAAGTACAATTTTATTTCATATCACTTTACTAGATAATGATTGTTAATTTTTTGACGATAAATACATATATGAGTGGTATGTATTGTCAATAAGCAAATGTCTATTATACATATGCAGATCAAAAATAAAAAATATATATATCCATAATTTTGTCTTTCCTAACTCTAATTTTTTTCCTCTGTACGACCTTTTTTTTTTTTCCAGCAACCATTTAGTTTTTAAAAAGGTAAAAAAAAGTGGTACTAGACACTTTGCAAGAAACACTTTGGATTTTCCTCTCTCATTTGACAGATTTTCAAATTTGTTGTTATCTATTAGAGTGATATGAAACAAAATTAATATTTTAAGGTGTAATATGAGACATTTTGTAATTGAAAATACAAAATAAAATAAGAGTAATAGTTTAAGAGAGAAAAGTATAATTTACTCGTTGTATACAATCAATCCCAATTAAAGGCGTAGTTGAAAATTCAAGAAGAAAAAATAAATTAGACGAATTTTCATTCCAAAAAAGAATATATATTAAAATTTGAATCAAATTTACAAATTTGAATTTACATTTGAGTAAAAAGTTTGATTTAATACAAAAAATTCTAATGGAGAAACTCAACGTTAAAAGATAACAATCTCAAATTTAAATAAGTATAAACATAAATTTAAAGCAGGATATTATATGACCCTCACATCTTTAAAAAAGAATAAAATCTGACCATTAATGATTTGATTAAAAATTTGGGTCTCTCTTCATTTAGTATGAGTTTCGGTATACCGTTGAAGAATGTTTTTCTGAATTTTCTAATCAAATTTAAATTTAATTTTAAAAATGAGTAAGGATTAAAGATTCTTGCATCTCTAATAGAGACATAAATTTTTACCCAAATTTGAGTTAACAAAAGTGTAAAAAAATTAATTTGGTATAGACATTTCCAGTAGACAATTTTTTTTTTAAAAGAAGAGAAACCGAAATTTAAATGAGGACAGACTCAAATTTAAAAAAATGTCAAATATGATTATTGAATTTTTAAAAGGGATTGTAATATCATCATTAAATATTTGAATTTAAAAAAGGGTTTCCGTTGATTTGAGTTTAAAAAACTATTTTCTTTTATTTGGTATGGGTAAGAGTTTAGCATTGAAAAAGATTTTAATTTTTTTTATTTTTTAAAAATAAAAAATAAATAAAGATTGGAGATGGTCTTCCGATGCATTGTGAGTTGTCGGACCATTGCAGATGAAAAGCCCCTATCGTAGGCTCGAGAAATGGTCTGGTCCACAAGATCGTCAACAAGAAGAGCCTAAACTTTAGCCTACTGGGCTTTCCCCTTGTAAAGTTTTTGGGCTTTAACCCATATACTCAATGGTCCCATTCCAACTTTTTTTAGGGTTCTTTGGAAGTCGGTACATCTAATTAGACTTAAAAGTGCATAGACTAAAAGTGAAGATACAAAGACATAAATGTCTATTTTAAGGTCATTTAATTCAAAATCTCTTATTTTTAATGCACATTGATTCACGTGTATTTGTTAATACATATAAATACATTTTATTCAAACAAGTATATATATATATACACATATATATAAAATTCAAACAAGTATATATAAATTCAAATATATATATAAATACAAATTTATATATATAAGTTCGTATATATGTGTGTGTGTGTATATATATATATATGTTTGAATTTATATATATACATATATATATTTGTGTATGAATCAAAGTGCATTAAATATTAAAGTTCTCCCATAAAACTAGAAGATGTTTAATACACCACTTTCCAAAAAAAATATACATGGATCAATGGAGGACAAAAATTCAAATAAATTCAAATATATATACTTGCTAAATCTGTTATCTAAATTTTGAATTATCTTTAATGCACCTTAATTCATGTTAATTTTTTTGACAAGTAATTTTATTTTCAAATTAATTTAATATCCGAATAGTGTAATAGTGTAACAATAACAATGTAACAGTATAACAATAACAGTGTAACAAATTATTTACCCAAAATATTGTGTCGTGTCTAATTTAAGTGACAAAGATAAAATTTTTATTCCTTGTTGAATAACCCTGTGTGTAATGTTGAATATAACGCAATATAAAATGTAAGGTGAGACATTAGTTGACAATGTTACACTTTACACTTTCATTTAGGCAAGGTGAGACATTACCTAAAGTGTTACACAAACAGAGTATACATGTCTCATCTTACACTAAATATTCATTAATTGAGAAGTGTGAAAATGTTACACTTTCAATGTTACCCCGTCACTCTTTACACTGTCTATTAATTAAGGTGAGACATAAGTTAACACTTTACACTTTCAATGTTACACTTTACATTTTATATTATCTCATCTTATACTAATAGTAAATATTTATGTGTATTTGTTAATACATATATATACATTTAATTCAAACAAGTATATATATATAAATTCGTATTTATATATAAAAATTATATATAAATTCGTATATATATATATATATATTT
>CM042187.1:44408313-44428829 GCA_023539305.1 Ilex asprella
ATATATATATATATATATATATATGTATGTATATAGTAACATTAAAAATAAAAAATAGTAACATTCAAATACAAAAAAAAAATTATTATTTAGACACAAAAAATAATACCATTTAAACACACAAAAAAGTAATATTTAAACATAAAAAAAAATAGTAACATTCAATATTAATATTTTTAAAAAATAAAAATAATAACATGTTTAACAAAAATAGTAACATGCTTAACAAAAATAATAACATGTTTAACAATAATTATCTTTCTCAAATTCAAACACAAAAATAGTATCATTCAAACACAAAAATAATAATATTCAAAATAAAATAAAATAGGAACATTGAATATTAATATTTAGGAAAATAATAGTAGTAACATACTTAACAAAAACAGTAACATGCTCAAAATAATAGTAATATGAACAGTAACATATTCAACAAAAATAGTAACATGAACAGTAATATAAAAAAAAAATAATAACATAAAACATTCAATTTAACAAATCAATATTAATTCCAATAAAACACGAACAATAACATGACAAATACAATTAGAACCTAATTTCAAAAACAAAATAAAAAAAAATCGATAAAGAACCTCGCGATACGAATATCAGTAAATAACATTGAATTTCAATAAAAATAAATGAAAAAAAAACAAAGTAAAAAAATTATAATTTCAAAGCACGAACAATAACATTAAAAAATAAGCTTAAAACCTAATTTCAAAATAAAAAATAACTTCGGAAAATGAAAGTGCAATATGAATTCCGAAAATTATAAAAAGTGTTGATACTGAAAATTCTACAAAGATTTAAACTATACACTTGAATCTAAAAGCTCTCGCATCTCTCAAATCTCTTATAAATTTTTTTGTCGAACTTATCTCCAAACAAATATATTAGCAGACTCCAACTCTCATTTTCACTTTTTTCTTTCTTTCAAACACATGTCTGTGTCATTCCAACTGAATTAAAAGTCTTTGTCCTTCTCATTTATTCTCAAGAAGACTGAATGTAAAGACTCTTTGCTACTTACTCCTATCTTTATTGTGGAAGTCATTATTGAACATCTCATTTATCATCTCTCTCATTCTAAATTTTCAATACAATTGTGTACATAAAATCTTTGTTTACTTGCATGGTTTAAAAGTCAAGATAGACTCGGTTTTGCCGATAGGTTAAGGAAAAAGTAATACATGCACCCGCTTGGAGAAAAATTAAAAGGAAGGAAAAGTAAAAGTAATTTGACAAACCTGTAGTTAGATGTGTTTCGAGAAGATAGTATTTGAAGTTAAGGGTAAACCTTGTTGGTAACAGATTATTCTTACGAAGTCGTTAACTTGGATTCAAAACTTAATTAAATTTCCCTTCCTCAACTCAATTCATATGCAAAAATTCATACAAAATCTCCAAAACATAAAAAAATAATTATATTTGATGATACACTAAATATGTTTATACACTACCTGTCCAGTATTTAATGCAGTAATAAAAAAAGAGACCTCACACAAGCAAACACAAATTAAGTGGTTCGGTCAAGATGACCTATTTCATTATGATGTGTTATAGTAGCATAAGTATTTTATTACTCAAGGAGTGTAAAATGTTTAGATGTAAGTGATGTCTCCCTTATATAGGTAGAACTTATAATTTATAGGCGTCTTTTATTGAGGCGTTATTCTCGCAATAGGTGAGATAGTTACATAGAGGTGACAATATATACTTGATAATTGTGTCTTAGGAACATTTCTTGGTGTGTCAGTTGTGAAATGAGACTCTCTAGATAACATATATATTTGAGATAGTCTGATCTGCAATTTTAAATTGAATTGAGCTTGATTGTAATTGTCGGTCTAGTGGGGGCCGGACCCTTCAATACTACTTTTAAGTATAGACTATGATCTCACTGCTTAGGCACTTGAACAATGACATCTGCATAAAATAAGTTGAAATTCTAGAAGCCAATCAGTTTGAATTTGGCAAACTGGTTTCACACAGAAAAGTTCAGACATTGGGAGATCAGAGAAAAAAGGGTCTAAACAAGTCCATTAATCAAACTGTTTTCACACGCAAAGCAAAATGAAAAAATAAATAAATAATGTTTTCTTAATTTTTTATATGTACATGAATATAGTTATGCTTATTATTTTATTTTAGATATTATATTTTAGGGGAGTGCGGGTTGGGGTAAGTAGCTGATAAGACATCAGACTCCAAATGTCAAATGCATCAATTAAACAATAATCAATGGAGGAAGTTGCCTATGATATAAAAAAAAAAAAACAATTTTGATATGATAACGACACAAATACTTTTATTATTATTATGATATATAAAAAAAATAATTATTATGATAATGATAATTTTTTCATATAAAACAAAAGTGATTAAAATAGTTACCACAACAGTGATAAAAACACTTATAAAAGTGATAAATATTTTTTTAATCATTTTTTGGGTACCGAAAAAAGTTGTAAAAAATAATTATTATAACAGTGAAAAAAATACTCATAAAAATAATTATTATAATAGTGGTAAAACTACCTACAAAAATAATAAATTACCTATAAAAATAAGAAATTTTAAGGGTATGATACCGATTTTTTTTTATTCTATTTGGTAGTCAAATTCTTGGATGGAGATATTAAAACCCAGGGAAGCTTCATATATGATGTATCAAATATACTTTGTGTTTTATAATGTATCAAATACACTTTGTAAGAGAGTCAAGATTTTCTGACTGCTGAGACAGCATAAGATACCCATTAAAATTTTCTTTGTTTATATTTTAATTAAAACGACAAAAATCCCATCAACATGATTTTAAAAAGAATTAGATTTGATGATCTATTTCAAGATTGCTAGGCCCATATATAAAACATTGCACATAGTTGAAATATTGTGTGACGATTTCCTACAATAACCCGTTTTAGTAAATGATATCATGAATTCTGTCTCATATAATTTTCTTTAATCTTTTTCAATGGTAAATCACCTGACATATAAGCAAGTCCAGTTTGAAATCATACCCGGTGATTTGTCATACAGGGTGGGTGTATTAGAAAAAATTCAAATTGAGAAAGAGTTGATATTTAAGTAAAAGTTTCCACATTTCTCATGCAATAGGATAAGTTTCACACCTTTATTGTTGCATACAGAACAAGCTCTACGTGAGTGTAGAGAATTAGTAAGAGAATTTCAGTAAATGACAGTATTTGTAAATTGCTTCAATATCCAGAACCATCCTCAAAGTTGGATTCACCCTCATGACTTTAATTTCAACAGACCACTTTATGACTTTGTAGACTAAAGAGACACTAGAGTTCCAATCTAATCCACAAGATTCCTTTCTATAACGGGATTTTATAAAAGACAAGCGTAAGATAATTTTATCCTTTTTCAGAGAGAGTGTTTTATGAATTAGAACATGAAACCCATTACTTGGATGAATAAACACGCATTTCCGGCTGTAACCATTGTCCAACAAAACAATACTTATATATTTTGATTAGGGTTTTGGTTAGTGAGTGTTTTCTTTGCAAGAGTGATATCAAAACATAATTGTGGATAAAACTATACCTAAACAAACCTTTGTCTGTTTTTTTTTTATGTTAGATGGAACAAGTAATAAAATGAAGTTTAAGTAAGAAAAAAAATTAGAGTTTATTAAAGTTTAAACGGTGACAATTCTTAAGGATGGTTCAATAGTTGCGTCTAGTCTTTAGTAATTTAGAGGTTTCAGGTTTAACACTTCTCACACTCTTTAAGATTCAACTATCTTTGTTTCTCATGGGACATATTCTAAACCCGTTTTGACTACAATTGTCAATATCTGAAAATTAAAAGAGTAATTGACACAAATCTGAATACCTTATAGTGTAAAAAAAAATGTGACTACATTAGGAGTCCTCTTTACCGAGTAGCGTCACCTTCATAAAAAGAGAAAAAAAAATGGTGTACTTGGCTATTTCTCAAAAGCTAGGAAGCATGGATACGGACACGGGTGTCGTATCTGATACGATACGGATACGAAAATACGACAAAGTTCAAAAATATGGGACACGGGTACGGCAAGAATACAACTATTAAAATAATATAATATATTTTTTAAACAATAATATAGTTGTAATATATTAAAAATAAAGCATATATTATAACAATATTAATAATAAGACCTAGTAAATATTATTTTTTTGATTAAAATTGAAATAAATCAAATTAAATATCTATTATTTTCATCAAACATCATTGCATCTATTAACATTCATAATATATAAGTTTCATAACAAAAAATATATTAAAAAAAATAAATTTTTAATAGTTAAAAGTTATTTTTTTAACAAAAAATTCTTGGTCGTGTCCTGGCAGTATCCTAGACGTACCTTGGCCGTGTCCTAGACGTATTCTGGCCGTATCCGACTGAGTTCACTATTCAGGACACTTCTAGTCGTATTCGACACGTGTCCGACCGTGTCCTAACCGTATCCGTATCAGACAAGTGTCTGATATTACCACGGCGTCCCGTGAAAAATATCCGTACTTCCTAGCTTAAAAGTCTAGTTTGGGAGGATCGTAATTCAAGAAGATATATTATATAAAAGATCATAAAGTGACCCCACCATTATTAGGCCTTTAAGTATTTTGGCTTTAGAATATTGTTTTAATTTGAATAATAGAGTAGGGAAGCAAGTTCTAGGGACCAAAATGAAAAAGTAATGATCTTCTTTTCTTAGTGGGGGAATTTGCTACTAAAGTAGGTATACTTCTACATTCTGTTATCTTTTACTTTTTGGGAGTGTTGATTAATACTCAATTTGCAATTGTGCATGAATTATTTTAGTCCTTAGTTTTTTTATTTTTTATTACAGAGTGTTTAGACTTGTGTTAATTAATTTTTTAAGTTCAAATATTAGTCACCGTAATTTGAACGAGGTTAAAATATGTTCCCTGAAGAACAAGAATAACAGACCCTTACGGCGTATAAGAAGTGTTGAATTTAAAACTTTTGAGTTATTAGAGGTCAGATTCAGCTATCGAATCACTCTTAAGAATTAGAATTTTTTAATTTTGATTATAAAGAAAAATAGAAAATAACTTGAAAAAATATGATTTGAGCATAAATGGGATTTTTTTAGTTCTAAAATGGACTAAATAAATTGGTATCATTGAATTGATAGTAATCACATTTCATATTAACGGCCATTCAACTTCGACAATAGCAATGACTTAAATTTATAAATGATATTAAATTGTTAGATTCAAAAATAATAATAGTTTGAAGATATATAAGGGTACAACAAATCCCTCCCCTCTGAGATTTAGGATTGTCAATAAGTCGTGTTGTATCAAGTTATATCTAATCGGCTCTATATATATTTTTGATTATAAGGTGTTTAAACTTGCACCAATTATTCCTTAGAGTTCTGAATCGGTCTCCGTAACTCAAGTTAATTTAAAAACATGTCCAATGAAGAACAAGGTTAGTCGACCTTTAAGAGTTATGAAAAATATCGAATTTGAGACCTCTTATTTATAATAGGACAAACTTAACCACGTCAAATCGGAACTATATTTTGTATAAGTTGCATCTAAGTTGCGTTTGGTAGTTTTGTGTCATGTTTAGTTGAGTTTGTTTAACGGATCTATTTATTTATTTTTGAAATTCCACAAAACTAAATTTAAATTTATTAACTTTATATTAATTTCATGTTATTAGGCCACCCAAAAACTCCTAGCAACCTTAATAATTGAATACCCAATACAAACAGCAGATATCAGATGAAACACCGGAGCAGAGATTAAAAGAGGGATGACAAATACACCCGTAAATCTAGGAATAATTTCTCAATACAGACAATACAATATTAAACCACTCAGTTTCAAATATAAATCCGTGGGTCCCAACTGTAACCGCACCCAAAACCCGTCTGATTGGACTGGTTTTAGTCATCGCGTGGGCCGGTGTCGGTATCAACAATTCCGCCCTCAAGTCGCCCATTAATCCCCAACAAGACTCGTCCTTTGGATAATAATAGTAAAAAAATTCGCACAATCTTGCTTATGAAACGGTATATATTGAACAAATGTAACTAATAATTTACACACAAGTATCAAGTACCGAGGATCCGACAAGCATCAAACCCCAGTGAAGTTTTCAGTACATTTTATTCTCTGCTCTATACTCCCTCCCTTCTTCAGTATACTTGCATAGTTGCATTTCACTACTCTAGTTCTGCGAAAGCCGCCTCGATTCACGAACTGGGTCATCGACAGATATTGAATTAGAGCCACAGATTCCGCAGAAATCGGTTGACTTTTGAGCTTAAAGGCGAGTAAAGGACACACCCATCTCAGTATTATAATAACTTGTTTCTTTATCTTTTAGTGCTTTAAATTTCCTGCTCATTTCATCTGCTTTTTGATTGCTGGATTCATGCTAATTTTGCTTTGTTTTAGAGTTCTGTGATATTGATTTGCTCTCTCTCTCTCTCTCTCTTTTCCTGTTTTACTCCATTGGATTCCGGTGGTGGCACCGTTCCTCCTGAGGAAAAAGTTGGTAGCTTTATTGGTATCTGGTCATATTCTTGATGTAACTGTTCCTGGTGGGTGCCTATTTCTAGGTTTGGAGCCTGGGTTTGAAGTAATCTACTTTAAAGGCCCATTATTGGGTAATTTGCCTTCGGGGTTGCGGAGTTCGTCTATATTTTAGCTCAGGTTAGGTTTATTTATGATGGGTTTTGTCTGTCTTTATATCTGGATTCTGGGTTTTATTGGGTGGATCTAATTTGGTGAGTTTTTGACTTTTCTGTTTTGCGAATTGTACATGTACTTGTCCTTCAGCTCAGGTTAGGTTTTGTATTTGTGCTTGTGGTTCTTACTGCTTTAATTCTAAGATCATAGTTCGAATGAATTTTGTTGTTCAAGTGAACGGTCTTATGTTCCCTTTTTTTTCGGAAATTATTTTTTTTTTGTTCCTTGACATTGGGGTAGTTCATCAAAAAGGTCTCATGATTTGTGGGTTTTGGGGTCTGGTTTTGTGAATATCGGGTTTATTCAAGCTAAGTTCCAGGTTTGGATAGATATTATATTTATTGATGTTGAGTTATGAGCTATGAGAGTAATAGCATTCTGAATTATGGTATGAATTTTGTGTATTTTGGTTTTGGGGTTTAATTGGAGTGGAAAGGTTTTAAGTCTTCTCTAAAGCTTTGATTTTTGGATTGGCTTTGAGTTTTTGCTTCTGTGTTCTGGCAGTTAGTAGAAGTTACAACTTGGTTTTGATCTTTTATGTTGAGTCAGAGTGTTCTTCTTGATATTTGAGAGTTGTATGTTGATAATTTGTTCTTCGATTTGAATTTGAAGGGTTCTCCAGATTTTGCTTGAATTTGAGGTCTTGTGTCTTGGTGATTTGATAGAATACAAGAAGTTTCTAAGATCTAATTGTATGTTCAATTTTGGGTAACTCGATTTTCAATCAGCTCTTTCTTTGCTTTATCCAGGTTTAATTTCTGATCATTGTCATGGATTCTCCTCAATCTGTCGTGTCACCATTCAAGGGCTCCTCTGTTGTTTTTGCTGAGCCTGAGAACCAAAAGACTAATCTTGCTGTGAAGAACCCTGGCTGCTTATCCGAGAAAATTGAGGGTCAAAGGAAGGAAGCCGTGGTGTCTAATCTAGAAGGCCTCCTTGGTGTTCTTGAGGTCTATATACATCAGGCTAGGGACATCCATAACATCTGCATATACCAAAAGCAAGATGTTTATGCTAAGCTTTGCCTTACTAGTGACCCCGAAGATTCCGTCTCCACCCAAATCATCAACGGTGGTGGGAAGAATCCGGTCTTCAATCAGAATCTCCGACTCAATGTTAGGACAATTGATTCCTCCCTCAAATGTGAGATATGGATGCTAAGCAGGGTGAGGAATTATCTTGAAGACCAATTGTTGGGCTTTGCTTTGGTGCCTCTGTCTGAAGTTCTCATCAAGAATGGGATGTTAGAAAAGGAGTTCTCTCTCTCCTCAACTGATCTCTTCCATTCCCCAGCTGGGTTTGTCCAGTTGTCTCTCTCTTACAATGGAGCTTCACCGGATCTGATAGCTGTTCCTGTAATGCCCACATCTGAGGCTACAGATGTGCCTGTGCAGGATACAGAGGTATCCGAGTCGCTCTCTAATGACTTTGACAAGATTGAGTTTCCTGATCCAAAGATAGTGAATGAGAACCACATGATGGTTTCGGAGTACTATGGCATCTCAGAGAGCTTGGTCTCTTCTGATACTGAAAATCATCTCAGTTCAGAAATTGGTGTTCATGTCGTGGAAAGCTTCTTAACAGACCCCATTAATTCTAGCAAACCACCGAAGCGTGATTCTCCCCCAAGTAGTCTGTCGACTAATGGTTCTCCATCTGCTTCACTTCCTGCAAGTTCTGAATCCTCTGAAACCCCGGTAGCTTCAAAATCTCCACATGAGGAACATGTGTCACCTCCAAAAGAAAATCTGAAAGAAACGAGTGCAGATGTTGGGGATGCTGAGAGTAATATATCAGGTGGAATGGCTGGTGATGCATTTGCAAAGCCTGTTGTCAATGTGAAGATTGAGCCTGAGCAAAAGGTGGTGCAACAGGATATCGTGGATATGTACATGAAAAGCATGCAGCAATTCACCGAGTCATTGGCAAAGATGAAACTTCCAATGGACATCGAAAGTGGACCAACTAGTTCTGGGAATTCAACTTCGGATCAGAAATTACAGGCATCAAAGAACAATGGCTCCCGAGTGTTTTATGGGAGTAGAGCTTTCTTTTGAGCTTTTGTTTCACTGGTTCAGAAGGGGTATGATACACAGGTGACTTTTAGAGATTAGAATCAAGACTGATGTTAGTAGTAATATTAGTGTCACAATGTACTATGTCGTGGTGTTTTAATCTGTATGTTGGGATGTTTTAGACAATGGAGCTGCGTGTGTTCCTAGCATTGTTATGCCTCTTATGCTCTCAGTGTTTATTTGAGCTTGTTCTTTTTTTGCTCTTTTATCTCAACTACTAGCCTGTAATGATGTGATAATCCTCAATGTATGTTACTCACTCTTTGTTCAGTTCTTAATGATTGTGTAATCAAGACCCATTTAACAGTATGCTATTGTGTGATAATCATAAGGGTGTTGTATATATCCGATGTACGCTGATAATTCAAGGCAAAATGTGGGGTTATGCTTAATTATCAGTGATTCAATCCTTGTAACTTTCCTAATAGCTATGCCTTCGCATTTGAGAATTTTTAGACCCCTTCTGCTGTTATTTGATGCAATGGAATGATGATTGAAAAGAAAAAAGATTGGTGCTTTTTTGGTCTTGGGGATTTGTTGATACAAGGGTAATGATACTCGAAACCCGCATCATGTGGATGTATGCCTTTCTTTTCGCCCCACCACAGTACAATAGAAATACTTCCTACCCCTGCCCTAAATTGGTACTTCTGCTATCTCATTTGCTCTGCTGTACATGTGCCTTCTACAAATCCATGCAATGCGGCCGTCATCTCTGTATCTCACTCTCCATAATCCAAACTTCTCTGCAATTTCTTTTCCAGTTGAGCATCTCCGGTCCCTCAAAAAATCGACTACCCATTGCTGTGCTGCTCTTAGATCTTGCTGAATGTCCCGTGAGCCCCTGTTTGTATTCCTCCTTCCATCGATCCGTCTAACTGAAGCAACACCCACAGCCCCAGCAGCTGCTGCACCTGCTGCCCCATATAGGTAGGGAGACTCAACCAGATGGGCAACTTCCCTGCTCAAATCTGGAATCATTTCTCCCATTCCAGTTGCTAAATGAGCTCCTATTTTGAGAGCTAATGTTAGCAATTTCATGAACTTCGTCATATATGGAGCCAAACACTTCACTGCAGCGTTATCAACCTGCATGAGTTCACAGCCAACTTGATCTTCAACGACATGCATTTCTCGGCGATATTCGCATAACATGTGCAGCCGGAGTGCATTCATGCCGGAAATCATGGTGGTGACCAATCTCCTCGAGTAGTTCTCTGTTCTGACAAAATAGAACATGTTTGGTACTTTTCTTTCTTCGAGTTCAACATTGTAGTTCACCAGGTAGTTTACTTTGTGATGCAGCTCCATTAGAAGTCTATGTTCATAATATCTCAGCCCTTGAATTTCCTGTTTTAAATCTCGGATTTCTTGTTCAATAATCTTAAGTCTCTGCAAAACTGCTTCAACACCCTTGGCAATTCCCCCAAATGATGGTTCAACTTTACTGTCAGTTTCGTCACTGGTAGATGGAGGATGATCCTGTCCATCTGGGTTGTTTTCCAGTGGAACCTGTAGTTCGACCGCAAGGTTGTATAGGTCATGATACCTTCGATGAAGTACTTCTCGGAAGTCATCATCTGACAGGAGGTCTCGAGCAAAATCAAATCCAGCTCTTAAAATAGGTCTTCCAGAGTCTGAGACTGGACCCCAAGTGTGCTGATATTCATACATGCTCTCTGCAGGAACTGAGAGCAGTGCCTGTTTCAATCGCTGCAGATGCACAGATTGTGTTCCTCTGTATCTGGGAGGTGTGAGATTTCTGACACATTCTGGCCGGAGAATGTTTTCAGTCAACGTGACACCATGACAGAGGCTTTGGATTCCCGGGATTATGAGCTGCTGGAAGAGCCTAAGGGTTTCTGTTAGGTTTTTTGTGGAGCAAGCAAGCACATCAATGTAGTAACCCAACTGTCCTCCAAGCTCTACTCTGACATGGATGCCATTGATATTTATTGAGATAAGGTATTTCTCAAGGCTGTATGTTCCTCCATGTTGCTTCTTTATCCCTATGAATTTGTTGTGGAGATGCACCTGGTTTTCAGAATATGAAATTCTGTTAGAACTTAATAATTGTGGGGGTTCCAAATTTTAGTTCTAACGGGAAATGTTAATATAACGGTAGCACGTAGGTACTTGGTAGTAACTGTAGCAACAACTTCCCACTCAAGCAACAAGTGAGATTTATAATAACCATAATCCATATTGGACAATTCACAAGGGACTGTTCATTTGCTAGTTACAAAGCACAGCTAGTGCCATCCAAATAGTCACTGAATAAGGTGTCAGCTATTGGATAGACAAGCTAAGGATACTTGGTACTTGGTAGTCAAAAAAGAGCCAAGGATTTTAGGGTAAAGAAGAAAGGAAAGCATTTATAAAGAACACACACATCAAACATCAACTTTGAAGATCGTAGAGGTCAGATGAGAAGTGCAAATAAATGTAATTCTGCAAACAATAAGTCATTTTCTTATGTATCTGGATATTACATTCGTATGATTGATATTCTGGTTATGAAATTATTTTTCCTATCTTTTGGACCGCACATTTTATGAACGAGACTCGTTGCAGAATCCCGTTTGGCAATATTTAATCTATGATCCTATAGTCCCTCATGAGTGCAGCTCATTTCTTTATGGTTGTGTGCATGATCAATTCTAGGAAGGGATTTTTAACTTTGACGAAGACATTGAAAGCAAAGCTATAATTAGCAAAAGAAAACTGGAAGATGAAAAGCAGGAATTTAAAAGGGAATAAAAGTTCCTACCTGTAATCGGGGAAAAAATCCTGGTGTGAGGAACATGTGGCTCGAATCGTCACACTCTAAATGTCTCCCTGCATAAGTACAGTCAGGTGTGTTTAATTGCCATCTCTGTGGTTTTCCCCTGCCTTCTTCTAGAATGGAGGGGATCAGTAGCAGTGAATTTGGATCTGATGGATCTTGTTCATAACACAGTTCCATTTTTAGCATCATCTTCACAAGATCAATGGCCTCCAAGTTATCAAAAACCTTTGAGCCTCTCCCGGGTATCTGGCTATATAAACTTCCTTTAAGAATTTTCTCCAACTCTTTTCTGCTTATGAATCCATTATCTTCAGCTGAACTCTGCTTTCTAACATCTAATTTTACTAGTTGACTAAGCACTTCACTGCAAAACCATTCACAATCTAAGATCAAAAACCCCAGTTCGTCGAAATAAATTACCTCACCCATCTGATGAAGACATAAAGCAATGGCCCGCCTCCGCATCTCTGCCTTCTCCTTATTATCATGTCTCGATCGTATTCTTAAGGGCGGAACCTTAACTTGGCAGAGCTCACCAAACTCTTTCAACTTCATTGCTGGCTTGTTGCTGTTCTCTGATCTCCAGTCAGAGAGAACTTGTATCAGGTTATTGCAAAGCTCATAAACCCGAGGGACTCTTTGGAGAACTGTCTTGCTTGTCTTTCGAAGGTGATGGGTGAGTTTATTCACAGATGCAGACGATCTTGCATCAACTGTGAATACAGTTGGATAGAATTCAACAAACCCTTGGAACTTGTCTCTCAGTCTATGAATTGAATTTACAGTAGCCTGCAAGTTCTGTGATGGTTGATTGATTTTGTCATAGTGTGTGAGCACGACAGTTACATTTGGTAGCAGGCACTGTTGGGCAGCTCTTCTTGAGTTGGAAACTATGAACCTGAGCCAATACTGGAGATCTTCTTCTATCTCAGCGGAGGTTTTCAGTTCTCTGTTGCCGGGTTTCCTGAACAAACTTGATATAATAAGGAAGAACGATGCACTTCCATGACCTGGAAACATGAGATCATGAAGGGAGTAGAATTCTTGCTGACCAGCAAGGTTCCATATTGAAATTTTTGTGTCTTCATCTTTGAAAGTTTTTATCTTCATTCCTACTGTTCTGACAGCTTGCTCAACTGGGTTCACTAAAGTCCTTACTTGATCCATGTAAGGTAGTGTTGAAGAAGAAAAGTTCTGGGCTATGGAATTGCATATCGTGGTTTTACCTGCACAAAAAATCAAAGAGCACTGATAAGTTTCAGGATTGACTTGCAGGTGCTGAAAGAGGATAGATTAATTTCATTTTCATCAACAAATTCAGATTCATCAACTCAATTATTGACATATTAGGTTAATTACCAGCATATTCTTGTCCACACAGGAAGACTCTACAGCTCTTGGGCACTGTCATTGCCATGTCCTTGAGCAAATCGGTTTCTGGTTCTGGTTCGGTCCTCCCATTTTGACCCAATTTCTGATATACTCCTTCCGTCTTCCCAGAATTTTGCAGTGGTGTTCTTATCAGATCAATGTCCTCAATCCAAGGATTTACCTGTAATGTCTCCATTATTGTTTGCAGAACCAACTCACCATCAACTCCTTTGCAACCTTGCAAAGACAATGATTTCAAAGTGGCATTCCTCTCCAAGCTCCTGAAGATTTTGATGACATCTTCTGGCCTTAAACTGTCATCATCATATATCCCGAGACGGGTTACACTTTGATTGCTTGTCAGCATCTGTAGAATAGCTGCCAGCCCATCTCTTCCAATCTTAGTTCTTCCCCCTCCAAAGGATACGGACTTCAGAGTTATGTTTGCTTGGCTTTGTAGAGCAGAGAACCTGCTCAAAGGGCAGAGTAAATGTTCTGTTCCTATGCCTCCAAACCAGTTTCCATGAAGGTACAAGCTTTCCAAGCTCTGGTTCTTGAAGAGTCCAGCCGCAACATACACTACTCCCTTGTCTTTTAGGCATGTCTTTGACAAATTAACCTCTTTGAGGGTGTGGTTCTGTTCCAAAACCCATCGAAACTCCTTAGCCCACCGAGATTTCAGTCGGACTCCTGTCATATCAAGCGTCCTTACAGTGGAATTCCATCCCAAAGCACAAGCAACCCTGCAAGTGCCTGAGACATCAAGGCGATAAATTCGGAGAGTGCTGTTCTCAGGTACAAATTCAACCACCTTGCAACTTTTCTCGCCATGCTCTACACTCCAAATATGAACTTCCATGGATCTGTTCCTTGCTAAAACTGCAGAAATCAGTGGGGTTGCTGTGATTGAGTTTGAGTCGAAAATTGTCAAAAGCTTCAAAGTCGAGTTCACTTCAATCATTTTAGAGAGCTCCTCTGCCCCTTTCGATCCAATCGAGTCTTCCCATATCTGCAACTCTTCCAATGAGCCATTTACCTTAAGAGCTGAAGCAACCAGGCTAGCTCCAACTGACCCAATACCTGATTCAGAGAGCATGATTTCTTTGAGTACTCCATTCTTCTTCAGAATCTCCGAGAACTCTGACAAACATTTGGTATTGAACCTGTTTCTTATAAACACAAGTTGCTTAATGTTGGAGTTACTTTCGAGTAACACTCCAAGATTTTGTACTTGCTGTGACTCCCATTCAACCTGGTGGAACTCCAAGTTCCGCAAGGACGATCTGATGTTTTTGGCTGTTTCTAAAACTGCGAGGATTTGAGCCAAGTACAAAAGGCTGTCTTTGGCAATGTTTATATTCATGGAGTTTTCGGTTTCTTGGTAACAGACAGAAGTTGGTTGACAGAGGTAGAAGGAGATGCTGTGCAGGTTGAGACTCTCGGCTTTGATTTCCTGCAGTAGCCATTGAAGATCTCTGATGTTCTGGTTTGTTGCCATTGTTATGGTAAGAACTCTGTCATGGCAAAAGAACTCTGTGTGCTTTGAAGAAAAAGTTGGACCATTGTCTTAGTATGATTTCATGATCAAGATGTCTCAGGAACAGTTTGAGAAATTGGGGTTGGTTGATTTTAGCTGTTTTTTGATTATGTTGTAATAATGGTTGTTTTGTCCTGTGACTATCTTTCGGTGGAATGAACTAAAATTACGCCAACATGTCCGAGCTTTGTTCACATTTGATGGCTCTTTTTAAGTTATTCTCAACTTGTTTTTGAGACTTGCATAATGTGGATTCTTGCTTCGAAATATGAATTCCTTGGTACTGTTTTAAGCCAGAGAAAAGACAATTTTATACCCTTTGTAATTTAGGTCTATCAATCGTGTCGGGTAAAACAGATTCACGTCGGTTCTTAATGGGTTCGTGCCAATAAACACTCTACTCATACTCAATTCGCTTATTAATTCGTGTCTATCGGGTCGTCTTATATTTGATTTGTGACGTGTATGGATCATGTATCGATTTATTTATTAATTGTATCGTATTGAGTCCATTAATTTATGAAATGGATAACTTAAGAAAGATTTGAACTTTTTAATTGTATGCCGAGCTAACAATGTCACGATTCATATCATGATATAATTTTCATATTGTAGGACGGGAGAACTAATTAAACGGCAGTGATCAAATTAAAAAATTCTGTCATTACGGAGTTTGAGGGGGATAGTGTATTTTAGAATTTGTTAAAGATCACTGTTGTAAGAAGTTGGATTGTTTGATTTTGTGACAGATAGGGATAATCTCAAGATGAAGTTGATGTTTACTTTATTGAACTTTTAGGCTGTTAAAAGCTACACCATGCCTCTTTTCTTCTTCTTTTTCCCACAGGAAGAATAAAGAATCCAATAAAGCAAAAGGAAAGGAAAAGGACCAAATGAGTACTGGACATATTAGCCTTCTTTTACGGGATCTTAATCATGCAAAACGTACAATTGAAAATTGAATTACATAAAGCCTTGTTTGGCTGTCCCCTAACGGACCCGGCTCTTTTGCTGTTCGGGAGAACGGCACCGTTTGATATTTTTTTTTAAAAACAAACACTTGTTGCACTTCACCGGACCCGGCTCCTCTGCTGATCGGGAGAACGGCACCGTTTGGTGTCTTTTTAAAAAACAAACACTTGTTGCTCTTTAATTACTCACCTGCTATTCCTCAATTACTCATGTAGTATAATTTTTTTAAAAAAAATTTGTACGTATTAAAATTCGAGCCGATTAAATTTGATCCGAACTAATTAAAATTTAAGTCGATTAAAAATTATATTTTTTACGTATTAAAATTTAAGCAGACTAAAATTCTTTTTTTTTTCTACATATTAAAATTTGAATTGTTTAAAATTTGATTCGAACTAATTAAATTTTAAATCGATTAAAAATTAAACACTTGCTGCTCCTCAATTACTCATGTAGTATAATTTTTTTAAAAATTTTTTGTACGTATTAAAATTTGAGCAGATTATATTTGATTCGAACTAATTAAAATTTATTTTTTATATATTAAAATTTAAGTCGATTAAAAAATATATTTTTTACCTATTAAAAATAAAATTTAATCAGTTCGAATCAAATTTTAATACTTAAAAAAAATAATTTTTAATTAGTTCGAATCAAATTTTAAACAACTCAAATTTTAATATGTAAAAAAAAATTAGTCTGCTTAAATTTTACATATTGAAATTTTAATACGTAAAAAATAATTTTTAATCAATTTGAATCAAATTTTATTAAATAAAAAAATATAAATTTTAATCGATTCCAAGCAAATTTTAATTGGGATTAACAACTTAAATAGAGTTCAAATCGACTCGAATTTTAATACGTAAAAAAAATAAAATTTAATCAATTCAAATCAAATTTAATATGTAAAAAAAAATAGTCTGCTCAAATTTTACATATTAAAATTTTAATACGTAAAAAATAAATTTTAATCAACTTAAATACAATTTTAATAAATAAAAAAATATAATTTTAATCAATTCTAAAAAAAATTTAATCTGGACAAATAGCTTAAGTAGATCTCAAATCGACTCGAATTTTATATTTTAGGGACCCGACTCCTCTACTGGGGTTGTTTACCTATTTTATAGTCAACTGAGCCTATTTTATATTTAATTAGTTCGAATCAAATTTTAAACAACTAAAATTTTAATATCTAGAAAAAAAAAAGAATTTTAGTTTGTTTAAATTTTAATTCGCAAAAAATATAATTTTTAATCGACTTAAATTTTAATATATAAAAAATAAATTTTAATTAGTTCGAATCAAATTTAATCGGCTCGAATTTTAATACGCACAAAAATTATAAAAAAAAATTATACTACATAAATAATTGAGGAATAACAAGTGAATAATTGAAGCACAACAAGTGTTTATTTTTTAAAAAAATATCAAACGGTGTCATTCTCCCGAACAGCAGGCCTGCTGTTCCGAAGCTGTTCCTTCGGAACAGCAGAGGAGCCCGGTCCGTCCCCTAACAAGGAAATGACCCCCTTTGTTTTGTCGAGCCATCTACAGAAGCAGCCAAACAGGGCTTCCTTGTATTTTTTGTTCCTGGTAGCAACTCATTCTGCAAAAATGGGTGGCATTCCTGTATTGGCTAGCCAGGTTGACGTTCAGGTGGGTATGGTCTTCGCAATTGGCCGTTGGATTAAAGAAAAAAACCTATACTTTGCAACTCCGAGGCAATCAAAATTAAATATGGCCATAAATCGAGCATATTTAGTTACAATTCAATCTATTTATACTTTCTCAAAAAATGAGGTTAACACTATAAGGGTCTCATCAATCTGGCTGGGAGAGCCCTTATCTGCACAATTACTAGGCCTAGGAAAATTATTGTATCCTCATGGTCTAGCTCTACAATGATTATTTTGTTTGAGATACCAGACACTTGATGTACGTCCCCTCAACATTTAATGGTCTCTACCAAACAATTATTGTGTTAATGTTGAGCATTAAGTTCACACGTCTTCAAGAAATCCACGTCAACAATGATCATTCTTTTATATGGATTTCTTAAGATTTGAAGTTCATTCTGATATGACTTGTCCGTAAAAGTAATCATTCTCCGTTATTCGTTAAGTCATGGTAGGTCCATATCCCTGCCTAACATTAAAAATGTTCGGTCCCAGGATACATCTTATCTCTTTAGATTGCTAGGACATATTCCCCTAGATTCTTTTTTTGGGATCAACCAATCATTACGATGTTTCACTGTTTAAGTTCACGTGTCATGCTGCGATACAAAAGTTGTTTCGTGACCTATCACGTATGATTTATCAGGGTAGCCTAGATATCTTATATACATTGGTAGTAGATTGGATTTAGGCTGCACCCCACCCCCACACACACAGAGACGAAAGGAAGTGATATATGGTGAAAGAAGGAAATTGAAGTTTTGTATGAGCACAAAGCTATATAAGAATGGAGAAGATTGTAGAAGCACCAGAGGCTATGATCATATTAGCAGCACCCGGTGCATCCAATTCCTCTTATTTCTTTTGCTGCTGGTTTCACATTGAGAGATCTTTCTCTCACCCTCAAGGAATGGGTCAATCGGGAAACAGATATATAAGAAGTGTGGAGTAAGAGATTTTTTTAGGTAGCCATTCTTTTACTATATTTGGCCTAACTTGACTTATTACTGGCAATGTCCAAAAAATGTCACGTCTTTTTTGGAGGACTGATCTAACTTGCGATTTTTTTCTGTAAATTCGAAGCAAGAACAAATCTCTCATTTTTGTATTTGGAGGGAGCATAACAGTCTAAGAATGAATCAACAGGTTGATAATAGAATAATGAAACAATGCTAATGAATCAAACAGAACCTTGCACACTTTCAAAAAAAAAAAAAAAGAGCCTCACATAGAGTTTGGGAGAAACAAATCCCTAAAAAGAGAGAGAAAAAGTTTAAAGTTGGAAGCAGGTTGATATTAGAACTTACGATCTAACAGTCCAACAACAGATTGGGATGACCATTAAGCAAACTGTTGATCCTCACACCAATTTTTGGAAGGCATCTTGGACTTTCTGCTACTTAAGAAGACATTAAAGGTTGTGTACAGTTTGAATTTCTAGACAAAACAACTACCAAGAGATATATGCTTTACATTTACAGCTAGGTGACCTAACATCTTAACCCTTATAGTTGGTCAAAGGAAAATGAAATATAGTAATCTCAATAGCAACTCCGAGATGCACACAATCATCTAAAAACTTTAGAACTCGTGTCATTTAAATATTGAAATCACATCATCGAGTTATTTTAACAGGTTAATTATAAGGTCACCTATCTTTCAATTATTTCTTTTGTTTCCTTTTTTTCCCTTACGTATCTCTTTAGGCTATAGTTCACCCATTCTCTCCTTCATAGCCTAAGTTAAAGAGAATTCAGGAGAATAATGACAACATTAAAAATCCAAAAGTTTTCTTAATCAAATAGTTGAGAACAAGGATCTCTTTCATCAACATTATTACAAAGAGCAACCCAATGCACCATATTCTTACAATTAATTGATATGATCAATTAATATAAACATTGTTGAATCATAGTGGTAGATGTACTACTCCAAAACTCCGTGGTGTATGAATGATCTTTTTTTTTATGTGGTTTAACTGTTAGGAGTGTCCAGATCAACTTATGTGTACCTCGATTAATTTCTATTCACGTTTGGTTAGAGACAGACTATCTATGCCAGTAGTAGGGTATTCATGAGGGAAAAATCCTCATTACTTTGTTCTCAAGAGATTGTCAAAATTCAAACTTAAAACGTTTAAGTTTACAGCTCGTCTTTGTTACCACTCGACATATCTTAAGTTGGATGGATGCTCTTTGGTCTTTAGTGCTAATTAACTTCTTGATGCAGCAACTTCCAATGCAGAAAAAGGTATCATTAGCATTATAATTTGTTTATTTATTTTTGGGGGCTTGTGGTAGGTATTGGTGCTAATTTACTCCACAAACTACATTTGAAACTAAGCTAGCCCGGTCGAGGGCTCATTATTTCACCTTTTTTTTTACATTATGTTTGGCGTGGACGAAAAAGAAGAAAGTAATTGGGATGATAACAATGATATTCTCCTCTACGTTTTTCTCTCTTATAGTTTTGTCTCTTTTTTTTTTTCATTTCCAAAAAAGTAAAATCATCCTCTCGATCTTAGGCTTAGGGTCTTAATTGATTTGAGATTGTTGATCTTAAATATGCTCAAGCATAGTTTGGCGATGAATGTTCAAGTTTGACTAAAGTAAACCCTACTTCGTAGTTATTTTCATACATAGATATATTAGTTATTAAATTAAGTAAGGTTTACTTGCCTACTTTAATTTATTATTCAACAACGTTATGCTAAATAATAATTATTAGATTGGAATATTACGTGACAATAATAATTAGGGTGTCAAATTTAATATTTTCTTTATTTTGGGCGCCTTATTTTTTAGAAGTTAAGAAACTACCACACCATTTGACCAAGAAGGACTAAAAATAATTAGTATCGTACCTCCAAAATTTATAATTTTGTGAGTATTTTTACCATTTTTAAGGATTATTTTACAATAAATTTTTTTATAAGTTTTGTAGATCATTTACAATTTTAATGGTTCAAGTTATAAATTTTGTAGGCCATTTACAATTTTTGTGGGCAATTTCGGATCGATCCTAAAAATTTTGAGATTTGATGATGCCTAGAATAAATCTTATATACGAGCTCGAGAGAGGAGGTCAGACAAGGAGGTCAGTTCAGGAGGCCAGACTGGACATCTATAGCTCGGGGGTCCAGACCTTGGGCTCCCCTCAGACAAGACAATAAAGGAAATGTGAAGGAGACAACCGGCTAATAGAAAGCACTCCTAGAAGCGGTAGGAAGCTATAATCAAGGCACAGAATATCAACCGACCAAGATTTTCTCCTAAAATCATGGAGGATCCCACGGATGAAGGCAAAGATCTCGATGTAGATCCCTTAGAAGATAGAATTGCACT
>CM042187.1:44428929-44444278 GCA_023539305.1 Ilex asprella
TTCATTGCAAGGGACAGAACCATATACCCGAGAGACAACCCTAGAGGTTACAGAGCCATGACAAAACCCTAATTTCTTTCATATTGTATTGAATAAGCACTCAAGTGATCAATAAAGAAAAAGAAGCAAGAACCTCCATTGAAGAGTGGACTAGCCGAGCTCCAGAGCCGGTGAACCACTATATTTCTTACTGTTCACATTCTCCCAGACTCCCCTGAATACTCTACTGGAAATCACGAGAGCCATATAGCTCAGATCCATCTCGATCATCACGGTTTACACACCCCTTGCTCATCCGCGGTGAAAAAGCATCATCAAGATTAAAAATGACTCACAAAAATTGAAAATAATCCGCAAAAAATATAAATGACCCATAAAAACTATAAATCAAATTTATAAATGACCCTAAAAAATTGTAAAAAATAATCACAAATGGTGTAAATTACTTTTTTTAGTACGATAAACTATTTTTTAATCAATAATTTTGAATTAAATATTTAGTCAATTTAGATAATAGAAACTACTAGTTAGCGGAAACCTTTTTATTTTCCGAAAGAGGGACCCGCAGTGACGCCAACTAATGCTTTTCCAACAAACTTTGAATGCGACAACGCGGCTTAACTTGTGCTGTTTGTCACCCACTTCCCGAAGACTCAAACCACCCAATTAGAAAAGGTTTACACGTTTGCTTGGCTTCCAATCTCAAGCAAATATGAATTAAAATTTTAAAAATTATCGGATAAATAAAACAGATTCAAAACTCAAATTTTTTATAAAATTTGAATTTGAACAATAAATCAAAATCTAACTTAAATCTGATCTGTTGACAATTCTAATTACATTCAATTAAGATTGATAGTCGAACGAGTTCGATCCGAACCTAAAATTTATTTTCTTAATTGAATCTAAAAAATTATTCATCTAAACTAGTCGACATTGAATGATTCTAAAATGAGCCGAATTTAAACCGAGTTTGAACGATCTCAAAACAAATTGAACTCGGGCCTGTGTCTGAGTCCGAATCCAAATATTTATACATAAATAAATTAAACCTAAAATAGAATTTAAACGCACCGAACTCGAGATTAATTGACAACCATACATTCAATATTTTCTCATCAATCGCGGCGGTGGGGCTGGGGATCAAGGTGATGATGTATACGGATCATCCAACTTTCTTGGACTTCCCATTTTTATTCCTTGCCTTTGACTTTGTTGTAAAATGAAACTTTTTTAATTTAGAAGCATCTCATAGCGCATAACTAATCCTTTCTAATAAGCCTAGTACTAAATTAATGGCATGTTTAAATTATATTGTATCCAGGAAATTAATTAAAATTTCCTTAATATATATTCAATTCATTTATAATCATGTATAATTAAACACATACCTAATAATGCTTGTTGATTTGATGTATAATGGGAGTTGTGTTAAGAATTGATGATCAATTTTCTAAACAAAAAAGAGAAAAATATGAAATGAAATATTGCGTTACAATTATCAATAACATGAATACAAATTCATCATTATTATCTATTTTTTTTTATTTAATGCAAAGAGATAGATTAATTGATAACAAAAACGAGTTAACTCAAACATCTTAAATTTAAATCTTGACAGACAGTCCCTTAGGGTTAGACTATGAAAAATTTATCCTCATGAATGCCTTAATCCCGGCGTGAATGGTCTGTCTTCAACCGGACCGAAAAATGGATTAATTAATATACACGTAAACTGATCCGAATACCTCTAACCGTTAAACCAAAAAAACTATTATGTGTTTTTCCTTGTTAAGTACTAATGTCATATACCAAGGAATCAAAATCAAAATCAAAATCAAAATCAAAACAAATCACTAATGTAAATATATCATTTATCATAACAAATCACAATACATATCCAAATCTTCTACTACTTTGATTTGTATGAAGTCAAACCATATTTACAAGAGAAAATAACCCCCAATAACACCTCCCCCCACCCCAGTTTCTCGTTCAAACACCTGTTATGCAACAACCAAAAACACTTAAATAAGAAAAAAAAAATCAATAATACCTGCCCCAGACCACTGTTTTGCAACAACTAAAAAACCTTAATAAGAAAACAAGGAACAATTTTGAATGTCACACCTTAAATCCCAAATCATCATCCCCCCACCCCCCCCAAAAAAATGTGGAAGAAAAGATAAAAAACAACAATAGCCGACTTACCCAATATTCACAATTATCCATTAGTCAGCTTATGTAAGCATCATCATCATTTTCGTCATCATCATCATGCACAATCTCATCAAAGAATGGGTCCTTAAGGAGATCAGAGGCAGAGGGTCTCGCCTTCGGCTGAGCGAGGCACTTCTCAATGAAAGCCTTCATCTCTGGGTCTTTCACCTTGTTCATTGCCTGCGGCCTCACCCCAGATGTCACCTTTCTGTATATCTTAGCAACATTGTCACACTCACTATAAGGTAATTCCAGAGTCACCATCTCTAGCACACACATTCCAAACGAATAAATATCAATCAATTCATTATAATCCTCGTCATATAACTCCGGTGCCATGAATTCTGGCGTCCCCAGTATGGAATGTGCAGAGTGGTTCTTCCCAACTATTGCCGCCAAACCCAAATCACCAATCTTCACCTGTTTTTACAGAATTCAGAACATTGGGTAAGCTGAAACAGAGGTACAATCACAATTTGATTTGAAATTTCAAGACCAAAACATAGCATTAATCTGAAATCTTCCCCCCAAATATCCAACATTCAATACTAAATAACACAATCAATCCAACATCCCCTCTGTTTTCTTGTCAACCAAAAAGATGGTCATATAGAGGCACAGATAGGTCATAGGTGTGCCTGCGAAAATATGCCTTTGTGTAGTGCGTTTGTGTGTGTGTGTGTGTGTGCGAGAGAGAGACACAGAGAGAGTTACTTGACCATCGTTGCCATTGATGAAGACGTTGCTACAATTGAGATCTCTATGAATGATACACGGCTCATGAGTATGCAAATACTCCAAACCCTTGAGAATTTGCTTTGACCACTTCTTCAACGCCTTCGTTGAAACGTGCTTGTGCTTCTTCCTATACTCTCTCAAATTCCCAGAGGTACAAACTTCAGTAATGAAATTCAAAATATTTCTCTGTTCGTCTCTCCACACACTGTACAAAGCAATAATATTCTTATTCGTCAGATTCCCCAGCAATCTAACCTCGGAAAATACACGATCCATCATCGCTTGATCTTCACAAAAGTTTCGCAATTTCACTTGGTTCCAAGCAACCTCTATTCCTTCCTCTTGATCAAATGCACGATACACCTTCTTCACTGCGCCGGAACCGAGAAGCTCGCTGTACCGCCCATACCGGCCGCTCGGATCGACCTCTACGAATGGCTCCGAGTCACGATCCCCCGGATCAGAGTCCACGCTCGGCATCTTCATTCGAAAATTCAAAGAAATTAATCAATAGAGCCAATCAAAGCAATACAGACCACCGGTGAATGTCCCATTTCAAAGCAAAAATTACTACTTCAACAAATTCAAATCCATAAAATATCATATAGAACGCCATTCAAATTAACAGAGACCTGAGGTGTTCAAAAGCTATAGTTTCAAGGCTCATATCGAATTTCCGTTGACTATCCATGGCTCCATTAAACACGAAAAAAGATTCCAACATGAAACAGAAGATAGTAAAGAAACGAAAACATACATAAAAAAAGAACGAGCAATCATTCACATTGCTTGCACGAATCAAACTCAGACCAAAACATGATCAAATGAAACTTCTTTTCCCTCTACCTCCCTGCGTTTCTCTCTCTTTCTCTCCAAAAAAATTCAAAATTTCAAATAACAGAACAATGAAGCTTTCAAAAACAAAAATTTCAAGAGTCAAATCGAATCTCCATTGACTATCCTTCGCTCCATTTAACACGAGAAGATAGTAAAGAAACGAAAATATACAGAAAAAGAAGGAGTAATCATTACCATATAGCACGAAGGAGGACGCTTCTGAGCGTTTGTCTTCGTGGAAATTCGCAGAGCAGTGTGGCTTTCGTCTTTCAGAAGCTACCAAAACATACACCAGACATGGGGGAAAGGCTGAAGGTTTTACAGCGGAGGTATATATAGGAGTTTTGCTAGGGTTGGGTTAAATCTGTGGTTAAGTGAAGTTAACCGTGGTTAGTTGTTGGGTTAGTGGCCGTTTCATTGACTAATTAATTGTTTGGATTTTTAGGTATTGGATGTGGAATTCCTTTACAGTAATATTTGCTACAAAATAATAAAATATTCTGCGCGAGAATCTTGGGAAATAAATATTCATTTTATTCGACTTTATTAGGGAAAAAATATCATTAAATCGTACGTTTCTCCATAAAAATTTATTTAACTAATCATATTCATATTTGCACAATAAAATCCTAATTTTGACTATTTATTCCCTAGAAATCTTAAACTTTTATTTATAATTTAATATAATTTTTATATATCTTAAATTAAAATCTAATTAAGTCTCGTCTTGAAGAGTTCATATGTGAGCGAACCCTACATAATTCAATAGTCATTTTACACATTAATATTTTTTTATTTATCTCTTGAATTCTTTTTCTCTTTTTCACATATGCCTGAAATCAGTAATTAGAAATTCAGAAGTGGTAGGATAAATAAAAAAGAAATTACATTTATATTTAATTTCTACATCATTGATTTTTGTAATATATGTCTTTATGGTTGAGATTTACTAAGGTAAGTTGAAATTCATATGCTTAACACAAGTAATATAAAAATAGATAAAATTATTTATTTTACCAATTTTATAAGTCTTTATTATTAATTTATATTTTTGGATGTTATGTAGTAATTAGAGAAAAAAAACTTAATTTACTTTGAGACATTACTAACATAAATTATTGGTAAAAATGTAGTTGATGTGCTTGAAGGAATGATAAAATTGGAACAAATATATTATTAATAGAGTCGAAGACTTCTTGGGAATAATCATCAAAAGTAGGATTTAATGGTTTTTAGTGAGGAAAAATAGGACTAAATAGTTTTTAGTGATGAAAAATAGGACTTACCGGTATTTTTATCATTTTAGAAGTGTGTCCCACATTTTAATGTGGTTTAAACTATAAAATATATTATTGACTCATACACATTATAATGTCAAAATATAACATGATCTGCTACTACGACACAACATTTGAGGGTTTAGATCCTCTTTAAGGAATCCGTTTTGTAAATGAATAGACTCGACATGATTTGATTGATAGGAGTGAAATCAACTAAAAAAATATATACGACACAAATCATTTATATATCGATTATACATAATTTATGTACAATACAATATGATACGAATTCGAAACAATACAATTCATTAGACATAAATTAATAAATAAAATATTTTTTGATATGAACTTTTTAAGACTCGACACAAATATGTCGCACTTAATATGATTGACAAGTCGGCATACAAATCATGTTTCGATATTGAGGTAAGAGACTATAGTCAATTTGCAAAATTTAGATTCCTCTTGATATATTTTTTATATGTTTTTATCAATAATAAATCATATTTCATGTGTTAATTGAATATATGTTTTTATAGTGGGAGAAATATGTTTGTAGAATGACTATTAATTGAATTCATTGTAGATGGATATACAATTAAAACTTAAAATATAGTGAAATGAAATCGATCTTAATCATAATTTTGTTATGATCGTTCTCGATTAATCTTAAACAACTGGATGCTTAAGAAGTATATTTTTTAAGTTTTTATTTTTTAAAGTAATTTTCCATATAGGAGGAAAATAGTTTTAAAAACCAAGGTAGTTACAAAATTAAAACAAAAGTTGAATTTGTGTATATTGTACAAATTGGAGATTGTTCATCAAAACTGAAAATTGAATGTAATAACCAAAGAATAACCCATAGGGGTGGTAATTTTTGATATAACATGATAATTCGATACAAATACGACACAAATAAATGAGTTTGAGTTGACTATTTTTTGATACGAACTCGTGTATGATACGACCTGTCAACACGAATTTTTTAACTCGAAGGAGATTGACATGACCTTTTCGTTGCATGTATGAGTTTTTCATGTTTTGATAACTTATTTTTTCATTACTTTTGATATTTAATTTGATTGTGCAATGTACTATTAACATATTTAATTAGTATTATAGAAATAAAATATTAGTAATTTGTAATTGTTTATTATGTACTGACATAATTATTGTATAAAAAAATATTATTACTCATTATTATTATAATTAAGTTAATTTTTAATTTGTAAAAAAGTATGAGGAAAGATTCAATTAAGTGAAAATAAAATCTTAGAGTTAAATTTTTTATTCAAAGTTTATGTAGTGGTGAAAGGCGTATTCAATTTAAAAAAGACTATATAATTGTCACATAATAAAGTATGAAAAAAGATTCAATAAAATCTTAGAGGAAAGATTCAATTACTTGAATTAATATGAATAAATGTGTCTCATTGCTCAATTACTTGTTTATTGACTCGAAACCAAAGAGATGAATACTATTTGGACCACTTTACCCCACATCCCTCTCATAGGCTAATTCACCCTTCAATGAAAGACAAGACTAATCTTCCTAAAAATACGACGCCGTTTCTTGCGGTATGGCCGGACTGAACATTCTCTTCTTCCGAAATCCGAATGACCTCTCTCAGAGTCTGTGTGAATTAGGTTTTTTTTTTTGGTTAGGTTAAATCTCAGAGAAAATGGCGACAATGAAAAAAATCTCTTCAGCTTTGAAACTCGTCCACCAGAAAAAGGAAAACCTCAAAAGAGCCTTCGAAGGTCTGCAAGTCCACTCGTCTTCTCTCTCCTCCTTTTCTCTCACATGGTCCGACCTCGACTCCTACTTCTCCTGCCTCCAATCCTCTCTCCAACACAAATTCCAACTCCTTCAATCCCTCACTCTAACACCAGCCCCAATACCAACCAGAAAAACCACCCTCGTCTTTTTCAACAGTCACCAAGAAATCTTCCGACTCGGTTTCGGCTCGCCCCGTTCTTAAATCGTTTTGTGAGACGATGGACTGGTTGGGATTGAGAAAATACGTCATGCAGAGGCCCAAAGAACGGCCCGAGATTAGGACTGAATTGGCCGATGCGTTTCGGTGTTCACCGGGCCGGGGGGCAATGGTTTTGAACGCCATGGAGGGGTTTTATCCTCCGAATGAGGACGAGTATGAAAATGAGGTGTTGAGTTCTCTAAGGTCAATTATATGGCGTTGTTGGAGGAGTTGAGGAGAGCGAAAATTGAAATTGGGGGAGAAGTGAAGGAGAGAGCGAGGAAATTGGCGATCGAATGGAAAAGGAAGATAAAAAAGGATGAATGGAAGGGGAAGGAATCGTTCGACATTTTTGGGGTTTTTGCATATTTTGGCGATGTATGGAGTGGTGGAAGGGTTTAATTTGGATGAGATTGTGGATAATATTGCCAGTGTTGCCCGGTATCGGGAAGCTATGGAGTTGTGTCGAGAGCTTGTACCCTTGAATAAAATGTCCGGTGAGGATCTCGCGAGTCTGCCTCAATTGACATTCTTTGTCTTGTGTTGTTCTGCGATGCATTGCTAATTGTGGTATTGCCATGCTTCTTGTATACTGTTCTTTGATTGTTTTGCTGTGTAAATGATGGACTTCTGCATTAGTTAAGTTTTATGATCTTCTGGGATAGATTATTTTGAGTTAGTTGGAGTGTATGATGTTGCATTAGCGTAGTTTTGTTAGACTGCTTTACTTTGAAAATAAATTGACAGTTGCTGCTAACTAGGATCTTTTGAGTGCTGATGTTTTGTGTCAGTGGTTCTTAAGGTGCTGAAGTTGGTTGTTGTTCGATACACATAAGGTGAATGGTGTTTGTGGAATTAGATGAGAAATTGTACAGTAGTGATCACCTATTTATACAAGCCATAACTTCTCAATAATGGGGCCATTACACATTACTTTTAACAACACAGGTTTTTTAGTAACTAAAAAGGTCATTACTTAGGTTTGCCTCGGTAACTAAGGGTGCCTGCCAGGGGACAGAGACCGGGTATAGAACTAACTTTATATAATGGTTGTTAGCCCAAGCATTTATCATTAGAGAAAGACAATGAACCATAGTTTTTTTTTCAGTAACCATGATAATTACAATTAATAATAGTACAACAAATCAGTTGTGGGATCATACACACAGGGCCGGCCCAACCTCATTGTTAAAAAGCTTGGGCTTTAGGCCCCACAATTTGAGAAGGCCCCATAATTTGAGTTTTATAATTAACCTACATCAAAAATTTATCTTTACAAAAATTTTAAGTCCCATCAAAAGGCCTCAAAAAATTTAACTTCAATCAAAATTTTTAATTTCAATAATTTAGGTTTATGATTCAACCTATAATATAAGAAACTCACAAATCAAAAGTTAAAAAAAATTACTAAACGTTTTATAAAATTAACTCAAAAGTCAAATTATATTTACATCACATTTACTCTCTTCTGATTAAAAAATAAAAATTAAAGTTAAAACATTTCTATCGATAACATTGATTCTTTCTCTATCAGACACATATAATAAATAAAATATAAAAATAAAAAACCTTATCCGAAATTATCGCTTTAGGCCTCAAAATGCTTTGGGCCGCCCCTGCATACACATACAATTATCTGCTCTTTGGCCGAATGCTGATAATATGTAGTATATGCATGGTTCACATATTGGCCAATGTGGCTTATCTGCTAGGGGTCATCAGCTTAACAGAATCGTTAAGCATGACACCAATTTGCCATGTTGGCTGGTGAGGGCTTTGTTAATGTTTGGAGCTCTATTTATTGTGGTGCTGCATTTTATTATATCATTGCTCTGCCTTTTTTAAATGGTGTTTCTTTGATTGCTGCATTATGTTGATGGTGTGCTTCAGCTTATGGTATGGTACATGCATGCATTTGTATTCTATGGATGACGGGCTTTCTAATGTTAACTGGAACTGGACTTTTGTGGTATTTCAATGTTGTTGCATCTGAAGTGTTATGGTAGTTGTGCTTGTATGAATTGGAGCAGGTAGTTTTGTTTGTACAACTTATCTGAAGGGATGTGGATGTAAGTCAATAATCTTATGGAGCTGAAAATAGTGGTGTAATTGAATTCTTAGACAGGTAGATTTATAAGGCAATCTAGGGTTCAAAATCAAGCAATTAATTTAAGATAAGAAGTAATTGGATACGAGAGGTTGGTGTATGTCAGTGAGTGGGACTTGTCAAATTAGATGAAGAACTGTACACTTGTGATGATCAATTAGTTCGAGCTGTTTGAACAAGCTGTGTTTAAGTTAGATTGTTTTCCTTAGGTTTCCTCTGTTCTTTTTGAAGAGAAGGTACCCATAACGATGCAGGATCTTTTTAGATGCTGCTACTTATTTTTTCCCACAATAAGTCATTGCCCTTCATTGTTTTCAATTTAGTCTTGGTTGATTGCATTATTAGGTAGCTAGTATATACATTGGTTTTTTTGGGGGTAAGTAATATAGGTTAAGTTTGTTTTTGCAATTGAGAAATGATTGTTGTATGTTATGCACCTCTCTTTAGAAGTTGAAAAAGTCTTGTGGAGATGAGGATTAGTATGATAATGATTTTTACTTCAACTGTCTTGTATGTGCATAAATGATCTCACTGGAGTAAGAAGCTTACGCAGATTAGTAAGTCATGCATATATTAATGCTCATTAATCCTAATTAAGTGCTTAACTCAACCTCCATTGCTATGTTCTTTGCTTTAGTGAGGAACATATTTCAATAAATGCTTTAGGAAACTCCAAATCATGATTGTCTCAACAAATTTTTTTAGTTTCGGGAGATGCAGGTGGAAAATTTTTCTTCCCCTTCTTGGTTAGTAGCAGTAATGGGCCTTATGGTTACTTTGTTAAATTGTGGGCCAACTGCATCATGACTTTTTCCACAGCAATGACCTATCCCTGGTTGTGGAGTTTGTATATTTTATAGTGAGTAATCTAAACCTTGGCTGGGAAACATGAATAACAAATTGGAGATGAGAATTATTTTAGGTTGGAGAAGCTTCCATCCTAAGCAGTGGGAGAATATAAGAGTACAGTTCTATGTCCTGTACATTTCAGGCTGTATAAGATAAAATGAGGAAGTCAAATAGGGAAGAAATTCAACGAGATAAATAAAGTAGCCACTGTTGAGTTTTTGGTTCATGCACTTTTCCGCCCACAGAAGAGAGCCCATGAGCAAGCTTGCCTTTACAACAAGTGTTTTGGTCCATGTCAAGGTTCACCTCAGTTTATTCATCACAATTATTTATTGGAGATACCAATACCTTGCACCTTTCTAACTACGCCCACATATTACATGTGCCTATTGGTTTTCCTTTATTTCTACTTCAGTGGTAATGGTAATATTTTCTGGTTTATGCAGATGTTATTCACAAACTCATTATTAAGGGCAAACAACTTCTGGCCGTCAAATTTATTTTTGAATTCGAGCTGGCTGACAAGTTCCAACCTGTTCCCCTCTTGTTAGACTATGTAAATGATGCTAAGAATAAGAAGCTTTCTCTGAAAGTTCCCAAGAGCAGAAACGACTCTCATCATTTGCTGGTATTTTTGTGTATCTTAATATGAATGGCTTTCTAGGTATTTTTGCTTCCTACATTTTTTTCAGCCAGTAAAAATTAGGAATAAAACGGCTGCCCGTGGCATTCATCAACTTTGCCATGCAGAGAGAGGCCACGGACAAAGAAGTTGGTGTGCTGAAATCAGTTATTAAATGCATTGAGGATTACAATCTTGAATCTGAGTATCCAAAGGAGATCCTTGTAAAACGCATCGAAGAACTAGAGATGGAGAAGACCAACAGGAAATGTCCTGCAGCAGTCCCTACTCCCCAGCCTTGGCAGCAGTCAAAACCACAAATACACAGTGGAAGCAAGCATTCTCGGACTACCAGACCATCTAGTCCAGCTACAATGCCAGAGAGTGTTGCTGCTTATTCAACTGCGTCCTCTCTCCAACAATCTGATCTACAGATAGCAGGTTTGTTGCCAGATCGTCATGCTCCATACCTAAGTTCACGAGATGGGCCTGACGGCTTTCAGGCACCACTCCGGCCATGGCCTTTCATGCAGGGTCGTCTGCTGGCCTGTATGGTTTGTCAGGAGCCCCTTTGGATATTATACCTGGGAGTCTAACCCCTATGGAATCCAATTTAGCTTCAGAGTCGCATATGCAATCTGGTTATTATGATCAGCCAATTGTTTATGGTGGATATGGTTTGCCACCACAATACAATCTATCTTACTATCCTGAGTAGTTTGTTGCTCTTCCTTGCTTGTGTGGTAAAACATTGGAGGGTACCTTAGCTATTGCCCCGACTTTGCAAGTCCAGTCATCGAAAAGCTTACTGACCTTTTTTGATCACCATGATTGTAGCACAGTGACCAGACTGGTCTTTGTTTAGATTGTTAAATTGTGTCTGTCTAGTGTCACGATAGTAGCTTATGGCACACATCATTCTAAAGCAATCATGAATTGCCTCATGTTTGGAATTGATTCTTCCAAGGGCTTTTGGGAAGGTGGAAATCACAAGGGATTGACACCCATCTGTTTTCTTTTCAATTCTTTCTTCTTCTTTTTTCCCTTTATGTTTAACGCCATCCTTTTTGGAGGTGTAGTTATGATGCTACTGTTACCACTTTCCCACCTTACTCAACTCCTTAAAAAAGGATGCCTTTACCACCATATATGAGACAAGTAGTCAATCTTTGGTGGTTAGTCCATTTTTCTTCATTTTTTATTGTATATCCTTATGGAATGATTTTGGTATCAAATTACGACACTAGATGGTATGCATTTTTCTTGTGGTTTTCTGGTTTCTAAGCTCCCTTCTTCTTCTTTTTTGTTTTGTTTGGTTTGGCTCCTTTAGACTTTGTATTTGTCTGGCGTTCTGAGTTTTTTGTCTTTCGGGCAAATCTGCCATTATATTGTACTAGCCGCTGTGTTTGATTTTCTTTAGGAGCTGTTCTTTGCATTCCATGCAAGTAGTCTATTGCAGCTCCTTTTCTTGTTGTTAGGACTTCTTCACCCTGTTTATGAGTACATTATCATACTCGCGATTCAGTCGGTGAGTGTTGATTGAAGGGTACCTTCATGGTTCAAAGAAAGTATCAGTTGATACTGATACGACTCAGCGGATTGTATCAGAATGACACCTTTTGTTGGAGATTGATAAATATTCCATGTAAACCACGAGCGTTGTGAGATTTGTGGTTTACTCAGAGCAGTGCGAATGACTCAACCGAGTTGCCTAAGTTATCATCATCGAATGACAGCATATCATCTGACGCCATTTTGCGCCGCTGTGGTGTAAGATAAATCTCCCTTTATGTCCAATTTCTTTTTCTGTATAGCATTTAATGCGTATAGCATGATACTATTCTATGGGGCCGTCAGTGCATCCTCCATGCCAATTCCCAAGACACCAACCCTGAATCATGGCACCTTCTGTTGCATTGATTCTGTGTAATTTTGTCGGAACCTGTGTAGAAAGCTGGCCATTTGGTATCGGTCTACTAAATGTGTGGGCTTGTGTTGCACATATGTATGGGACATACACATATATGCAATGAAGTGCAGGTGGCAGCATTCATCACGGTGACCACCGCAACATACCCCTCCAGAATCCTAAGTGCCCTCTTTTTGTGGTCATTTCGTTCTTAGGTACCTGTCTGAAACTACAGTAGCAATGATTTGGGCCAAAAGCCCTTTTTTGGGGAAAACAAAGCCTAGTTCAATGGCCAAAATGCAGTGGTGGAGTTTAATTGTTTGTATTGGATCCCAAAGAAAGCATTTTTTTTTTGTTTTGTTTTTGCAAGCATTCTGGCCACCGTATTATTATTTGGATCCTTATTTTTGTGTGCAGTAATGATTTTTGAAGAGATTGGTGTACTCTGGTGAAAGTTTGGTAATATTGGTTAGAGCCTGTAGAACAAGTCTGGCTGTTGAGGAAGTTGTTTGGTCTCTTGCACTTTGTAGTTCTACTTTTGAAAACAGTAAGTCATGTGAGAATGTAACATGCTTTGGTATATACATCTTTCTGTTTTTCATTCTGTTGATGCTTACCCCATTACATTTTTAGTTTATTGTATATCATTTTTTTAATCCCCATACCTTTGCTCTCTTTGTATGGTGCAGCAAAGGATCATGAAGACCCCCACCCCTCTCCCATCCCCCGGGTCGGGGGACGGGAAGCAGTTTTATGTGGTTGTTTGAGTGGTTGGATATTATTAGGAGGGTTGTCTAAGGAATAGGTGAAACTTAGTTCAAACTAACTATTCATCCAACTTATATTTCCGACCTCTCAACCTTAGTTGGCTATGGGAGAAAGGGAAAGAAGTTGACGTTTGTTCGTGGGTTAATAGTTAGAAAAGCTTTAAGGTTGTCCACTAGCTTGTAGACTGTGACCCTTAATGAGGCTTTTATTGTTCTTCCCCTTTATCCTTTTTTATGTTTTGTTGAGGTAGCTTAGGTTGTGATTTCTCGTTCTTTCAATGTTATGAGCCTTTGTATGTAAAAGGCCAGATTGTAGCTCGACTGTCTTATAATAGGGAAAAAACAAATCTACAGAGCCGTTGGCATTCGATACAAATGGCTTGGCTAAAACAGAACTGAGATTTATTTAAATATGTTTTTTCTCTAATATTTTTTTAGCAGATCACGCATTCAAATAGAGTAAGTTGTATATAAATGAGCCTATCATACATTAAAGGTGGATGATTCACCAAGAATAAAATTGGAGAAAAAAAGTATTAGAATAGATCTTGAGCTGTGCGTGTTTAATTGAGACGAGTTATTGGGGTTTGGTTCGAGCTTAATTCGTGTTTCAAACGAATTGAGTTTAAACAATATTTTAAGCTCGTTTAAAAAAATGAGTTTGGAGGGCTCAGCTCGAGTTTGCGACGCTTGACTTATTTATATGAAGAATAGTTGGGTTTGACTCATTTTTTAAATAATTAGAGTCTGAATAATTTTTTAGATTTATTTAAAAAACGAATTCAATAATTCGCAAAATTAAGCTTAATTAGCACTCACCAACCAGTACATTTCAGTAGATTTTATTTGTATCTTTATAATTGATTGGTCACCATATATTAGTTGAATCCTCTTTGTAGAATACGTTTTATTTGAATTTCATAGGTATTTATTTAAGCAAAAACAAACAAGGGGGACTATTTTGCACGAAGCCCCATTGTAGAGCGACTAATGGATCGGATCATACTAGGTTTCGTGTACATTCAAAATGGTTTTAATCCATAATTATTTAGCAAATTTGGTATATCGAGTGAAAATTACATTGAAAGCATAGTTAACTTCTTGTGAGAATCACACTTTGCACCCTAAAAAATTTTAAAATTCTGATTTTGCATCTCTAATGATTACTTTTTTTATAGTGCAATTTCAATGTTACAAAAAAATTATAATATGACTTTTACACTAATTTCCGTTATAATTTTTGTCAAATCTATTATATGACTCTCTCATTAATTATAGTAAGACTTGATAGAAATGACAATAGAAGTTAATGTAAGATTCACATTACAATTATTTGATAATATTGAGGGTGTAATATAAAAAAATTAATCATTAAATTACAAATTAAAATTTTTAAATTTTTGTAAGTAAAAAGAATGATTCACTGTAATTTAGTACATCAATCAACGAATGAACGGAATAACAATAATAGTATTAGGGACGAATAATAGTAAACTCAAGTAGGGCTGTTAATTAAATTGAATTACTCGAGCTTGATATGAGCTCGACTTGTTCAGACTTGGTTCGTTTTTTAAACGAGCTCGAATTTAAACAATTTTTTAGACTCTTTTAAAAAACAAGCCCTATAATTTCGGTTCAAACTCGACAGACTCGATTCGTTTATGTACAAAAACTTGAACTTGACTCGGGTTTAACTTATTTGTGGCTCGTTTTTTAAACTTGATTAAAAAATAAGCTCTATAACTTCGGTTTGGACTCGTTTAACTAATAATCCTAAACTCAAGTAGTAAAAAAGATAAAATATAAATTGAAAAGTCTTAAATTTAAATTTTAATAAATTTTTAAGGTGAAATTATAAAGAATGTATGTGAATACCTTAGTCCGGTACGTTGAAACAAAAAACAGCAGTAGTAATATTTAAAACTGGATAATGACAAGGCAATGGCATCCAGATCCAATATGTAACAAGTCAACCACGCTGCGTCGAACTCTCTCTCTCCTGACAAATCTACACTCACACACAATCCACCCCCCCCCC
>CM042187.1:44466412-44482807 GCA_023539305.1 Ilex asprella
ATGGGGGGGGAGGGGGGGTTTAAACTTTTGACCTAAAGAAGACAAAACATGCACAAGATAAGGAATATCATTCTACCAAAGACCCATTGTTCAATAGAATATACCCATTGGAAGATAATTTGGATTATATTTCATAATTGTATTATTTATTTGATATTTGATATGTAATTTTTATAAGGTCAAGACTTGTAAATAATTGTCAATTGTGTAAGTGTCAATCTATTTGAGATGTATTCAATTTGTAGTGATGCAAAATAATCTCACCTATCAATCAATTTGTAATATAATATTATAACTCTATATGAATATTTGTTAAATTCAATCAACATGAATAATTTTTTTGTTAATTTATATTTTTATACTAATTTCATGTAATTGATGTTTTTTTGTAATTGTTATATAAAAAATATTTTTTTGATATCTTTTTACATAAAAAGTAATTTTTTTTTAATAAAAAACTCATTTTTAGGGCCAATTGGTGGGCCATAAGGCCCAACCCATATTTAGCCTGTTTTGGGCCCAATAGGCCAATCCACAGGCGAGCCATGGGCCTTAAAAATTCTTAATAGACGGGCCCTACTTGGCCCATTGTTGAGGCCTATAAATAAGTCCAAGTATATATTTTTTAATGAGATACTAATTTTTCTCACTTTTTAAACGACAATATTATCCGAGCAATGCAATGCAATTAAAATTTATAATCTGAATTTACATTTCAAATAAAGGAAGATCAATGAATCAGTGTAACTCATTTAAAAAAATTGATAGAACCTATTCATCCAATGGTCCCTTCATTTGAGTTGTAAATTTGAGTTATTCTGATGTATGTTATACTTTACCCAGCAGAAGTAGAACGAAATTAATTGTCTTTCTGATAAGTAAATTCAACTCTTATTCAATAGAAATCTATCACTACCATCATCGACGACGACGATCAAATCGAAAAAATTGTGAATTAAAAGATGATAAAGTAAAAAATTTAACTCCCCCTCTATTTTTAATATATAACAAAACATATTAAATCTTTTAGTTCATCGTTGAGGGTGGCAGTGGTGGATGTTGGGCGTGGTGATGGTAATAGATAGTGATATATGGTAAAAATTTGTAAATAACCTCCGTCGTTAACGATATTTTTATCAAGAACAACGGCCACAAATTCGAAGCCAAAGCATGGTAATGGTGGCAGAATGTAGACAACAAGAAAAAAGTTAAAAACCAGTGGATAATGGAAAGGCAGATATTCTACAGCCTTCTCAGACATTCTGATTAGGGTTTTAGGGTATATTCTCTCTCCCTTGCTGTACTAAAATGGCTATATCTTCTCTCTACCTATTCAATTCCATACTTCACTCTCACTCTCACTCTCACTCTTCTCAATCTCTGTATCTCTTTCATTCCCTCTTCCAATCCAATGGAGACTCACTCTCAAGCAGTCACAGCTTTTTCCAACCAAGAACCCTCAAACGTAGCAGTTGTACTAGTACCACAAGGATCTTTGTTACATCGTCGCATTCCAACCACAAGATTCTCAAATCGAATCGCAGGTCAAGGTATGGTCAGACACTGTCCCCTTACGATAGCGACGACGACGACAGTGTTGGCATTGGTGATGAGGACGATGAAGATGACTCAGAGGATGATTGGCTTTCTGATGTGAGAAGTATTTTCTTTATTTCTATGCTTACAATTGGCTGTCTGTGTCCTCATTTCCTGCTTTTGATACCGATTTTTGGCCTATATCTCCTGATTACTGTAGTTTGCTTCTTGAATTGGTCTAAATTATCGCTTTTTTTTCAACTTTGAATCACACATAGCTATGCCTTTCGTGTTCCTTGGATTTGGATGATTAAAGATGTTCATGTGCTTTTGTGAGAGCATACAAAGGTTCAATAGGATATGTCAGAATCCATGGAACTAGAGCAATAGGTTTGATTAGTAAACTAATGAGTGCTTGTGCTTGTTTAAAAAAGAAAAATGAATAAGATTCTCACTCTGAAAGAATGTTCTCGTAATTATCCCCACTACTAATTATCATTCCGGAGTTTTACTGTCTCATTCTTCCTTGCCCGTTACCAGATTCAGATTTCCAGTTTCAGGCTACTTATCTGTTTCATTTTCTTTGTCATTTTTTGTCCTTGTGGCTTGAAGTTCTAAAGTTTCATTGCATCTTTTTGTTTGTGGAATTTGGCTTTAGATTTTGGAATTGACACTCTAATATTATACCCATAATAATGAAACTTTGCTGATGAACAAGTCATCAATTGTAATTCCAAGTCACACACTTAAGCAGAGGAGGTGCAGTACTGTTATCTGGCAGCAACAGAGCTAAGCAGTATTCAATGACACAACTATACGTACCCCTCCACCCCACCCTACCCCATTGTCTCGTGTGAACAAGGCTAACATTATGAGACAGGCGAGCACTGCCACCATCTTTGCTAAAGGAAAGTCACTTCTTGTTTCTCCATGGTTGAGCATGTTTACACAAATAAACATATTAGCTTAGAAGGGAGTAATACGATGTGTACTTCTGGATATTTCCCTTGTCTTAAGTGTGAGTATTGCTGTGTTCTTTACTAGAAAGCACCGATGGTGTGGCTTAATGCACAAAGGAATTCAAAATTTGGCCCATTTATCTTTTGTTCCCCGCAATCTGTTTACTTGAATTCCACTGTTAGTAGGTCAACAGGTGTTTTTGTGCTATATATCAGATGGTATTGTTGGCAATAATGCTCGACTTATAATACTTCTGTCTTTCATGGTCAACATCTCCCTTTTTAACTGTACCATGTTATTCCAGGACGATTATGCAGAAATAGAAGATTCCGATGCTCATAGTCAGAGATTTAAGTCACAGGACACAAAACGAGGTATGCCTTTTGGATTATTACAGATTTTTCAGAGGGATATTGACTGGAGAGTTACCTATTTGTGCAGGCAGTCACAGGCGTTTAGAAAGAGAATTGGATGTAAGATCATCAAAATCTGAGAAAATTAATGGCCAGAACACCTTATCTAAGAGAAATAGTGGCAGTTTCTACGACGTGTCAAGTAAACCAGTAAATGTTGGTAACATAGGTGCAGATGTAAGAAAAAAGGTACTATTTGGTGTCACTCAAGCTTTATTGTAAATGGTAATAATGGCATTAATGTCTTATCTGATTGCACAGGAGGCTGGAAGACCGGCAAAGGACAGATTTCATCGACTATCAGAAGAAATAGATCTCGACGAGAGATGGTTTCCACTTTTAGATTACTTGAGCACTTTTGGACTTAAGGAATCACACTTTATCCAAATGTATGAGAGGCATATGCCCTCCCTTCAGATAAATGTGGGTTCTGCACGGGAAAGGTTGGAGTTCTTGCTGGGTATTGGCGTCAATCATAGAGACATTAGAAAAATACTTCTGAGGCAGCCACAAATTTTAGAGTATACTGTTGAGAACAATCTGAAATCTCATGTCGCTTTTTTGGCAAGTTTGGGTATTCCAGAGTCCAGAATAGGGCAGATAATTACTGCCACTCCATCCCTGTTTTCTTATAGTGTGGAGAACTCATTAAAGCCCACGGTAAGATACCTGCTTGAGGAGGTTGGCATTAAGAAAGACGAACTTAGTAAAGTTGTGCAGCTAAGCCCTCAAATCCTGGTTCAGCGGATTGACAGTTCATGGAACACACGTTTCAGTTTTCTTACAAAGGAATTGGGAGCGCCCAAAAGTAGTGTTGTGAAGATGGTTACAAAACACCCCCAACTCCTTCACTACAGCATTGAGGACGGATTACTGCCGAGGATAAATTTTCTAAGGAGCACTGGGATGAGCAATTCTGACATATTGAAAGTATTGACTAGCCTTGCACAGGTATCCTTGCTTTCCCTTACAAAATATACTTATACATCACTGGGCTTTCTTTTTTTTTTTCTTTTTTTTTCAACCTCAACGGAGCGAGGGAATTTTATTGATTAAAAATTAAATTACACCTAGCTAGGGGAGGACGTATGTACCTTGCCCCTCGATGCAATCTAATTACAATTCAATAAGCAATTTATAAAAATTCTAATGCATGAGGTTACATGGAAATATTAGAAATACTCTAGAAAGCTTAATTTCCTATAATGTATCTGATCAATGCAGGCTGTTTGGAGTTCCAGCTGTCACTGGGCTTTCTTGAGCTACCATTTTGTCGAAGTTTTCATTAATTGTCTCTTCTCGTGTGTAGCTTCTTTTCGCTTGAAAAGTCATGAAAGACTTCAACAATCCTAGTAGTTTTTTCCATAAAAAACCTTCATGAGTAGACAGAACATGTCAATTATTTGAATGTTGTCCACTATTTAAGTGACATTGTCCTTACACGCAGGTATTTTCTCTGTCACTTGAGGGGAATCTGAAGCCTAAGTACATGTACTTGACCAATGAACTACGAAATGAGGTGCAATCCTTGACCAAATATCCTATGTACCTAAGCTTATCTCTGGACCAGAGAATTCGTCCCCGCCATAGGTTTTTGGTTGCCCTAAAGAAAGCTCCAAAGGGACCATTTCCTTTGAGTTCATTTGTTCCAACTGATGAATGCTTTTGTCAGCAATGGGCAGGGACTAGCTTAGATAAATATCTGGCGTTTCGACACAGATTGCTACTCAAGGAGTTTGCAAAGAAATATGAAAAACAGTAATGAACATCAAGTCAATTTTCAGTGTTCCCCCAAGCAATGGACTAGCAGAATTTTCTCTCCTGCAAGTCAAGTGCCCAATACTGTTCTTACGTGTGGAAGTATTCAGGAGCGTATTAGAGTGAAGGTCAGCTGTTTATATCCATATGAACTCCTGGTGAGCAAGCTTCTGTGTTGCCGTCTTTTTTCCAAAAAATTGGTTCATTTTTCGTAGTTAGTTTTTATTTACCGACACAAGTATTGTATAAGTTTTACTTATGACCTGTGCCAGGAACTGGTCCAGTTTTGTTTCCACTGTAAGAAGGTAGATTTTCAGCATACAGAATAAATGTGGTTTTCCCATATGGCGTCATCGCAAAAACCTTATTTTCGTTTAGGTTGTCTCTTTATCCTATAGTGATACCATCAGGCCTGAAGATTGAAATTGTGATACCATCAGGGCACTATCCATAGTGCAAATCATTGGCGACAGCCGCTAGAACTCAGGCCTCGTGAACATTTCTTCATTAACATGAAGTGTAATTTGCCCGGTTTTTTGGGGATCCCTTGGACTGGTGGCAGTAAAATTCTTATCAAGTGTGTGCTAGAAGTTATTCAGATGAACCCAATTGGATACAATGAACCTACATGGTACTTGGCCTCTGTTAGTGCGAGTAACTTTCCTCTGTTTACTTTGCCACAATATGGGCAGCTTCAACTTCTTGCTTCAAATGCTTCATCGTTCCTCTTCATTACTCGGGTTCACCCTAGGATTCATCCACGTCACTGCTCATAACTACCATCACCAAGCCAACCCAGAGCCCCAACCAACCATCACCGAAGTCACTATGCAAATCTCCAAAACCAAAGTGCTAATACAATTCAAATCACCAAACACGAGTGAGAGCTTGTGTGCATGTGTTTGATCTAGAGATAGATTGCGTGGTGTCTGTCCGTGTTAGGATCTCAAACATAGACAGTGGGTCTGATGGAGTGCGTTGATTGAAGGGTGGACTGGCTGGTTTGGGTGGCAGAGCTGCGAGGGAGGGAGGGAAGGAGGGAGGTGAGGGGGTAGGTCCATTCACACAACTATGCAAATAATAGGGGGATACCAGTGTACAAGGCTCCTGCCATTACGGGATCTAGCCATTACGGGATCTAAGGAGAGAGGGTTAAATATATGTAACCTTACTCCTATAAAGAGAAATTATTTCCGTGACTCGAACCCATAACCTATAAGTCACAACTATGCAAATAATACTTCAAGAAATTCATTGAATAGTACATTATCACTTCTTTGCATCAAGAGAAGATTATTAACAAGAACCCACTTCAACAAGTTAGCAGTATAAGATGCTACTCACCCTCTGACTGAAGTAATTTTCATTTATTGCTTGGTGTTAACAGAGATTCTCAAGATATTTTCACTCCCTGAAACCATGCATCTGTATATTCCTTTCATCATCTACCCCTATTTTACTCTGTTCTAAAGAGCCAGAACTTCTGCCTTCTCTCTGTAATTAACATAAAATATAAAAAACTGTAGAACCTTCTTATGGGTAGTACTATCTCTGTCCTATTCTTCTTTCCTAACTCCTTCAACCCAAGTGATGGGGAGGATACTCTGCTGATGATTCTTCTTCTTTTGCAAGTATGTACTTTCAGGGAACATCGACTGACTAACGAACGAGTTGCAAAAAAGGGAAAGCGGAAAAATAACTGTAGTTGTCAAACCTATGATTTTTGCCCTTGAAAATTGGCACACTCTATGAGCTCTGTAATTTCTGTGTTCCTGAATCTATACGATTGTAGAAATGCTGTCTGCAACTGGAGAAGCAAAAGGGCTATCTGGGAGATTATGTCCTTGACCCCTGTGAGGTTAAAACATAATGATAAAACCATTCAGTAAAGACACTGATTATTATGAAAACAAAATTCAGTTGTCCGCGTCATAAAACAAAACAAGCTACCAATAATATAAAGAGGCGTGAATTAAGCATGAACACCATGCAATGTGAATGAATCATTTATTTATATTTCAGTTCAACTTTCTTAAAGAACACAGGAGAGAAACAGAAGGGGGATTTTTTTTTTGGGGGGGGGGGGGTTAGCCTGGAATTGTATGTTTTATCATTGGACGCCAGATCAACAAGAAATGTTAGTTTGATCACCTGAGTAAAAAAACCTAGGATTTAAATGGTAAGGAACAGGAGGGAAAAAAATGATATCATTGCATCCATGAAAGGATAAGATTAAAGAGGCTCATAGCAAAAAAAAAATTTCATACCTCTCCAGGTCCGAACGATTAATGTCAGTATGCTGTATGTCATAATCACTTGCTGAATCACTGTTCAAAGCATTTAGCAGATATCCGAGACGTTTTGCTGATGGGAACTTGGAATGGCCTGCAAAAGCTGGGGGTTTGAGTAAGAATGAAAGGAACAGGTACAATAAATGCAATCACAGAGAAACATATCAAAGATGAAAACTGCATGCACATAATAGATGAAAGAAAGCATAATAGACCTTCAGAAACTTTCAGCTCATCCATGGAGGACTGAAAACAGGACTGATTGGCCAGTGATTTTTGTGCCAACTGCAGCTCTGACAGACGCCTTCTCTCAAGGTCAAGAACATGTTCATGCTCTTCCATTAGCTGCTTCCTGAGCAATCTCGATGATTCCCAACCTGTTGGCACAAGAAAAATGTTGGACGACATAGAAGTGCATAAAATTACATCAGTTGGATGCACAGAAGGGGCATGGTTCAAAAATTTCAGAGTTACAGATACATATATACATACTGAGTAGGAGGTTCTGATTGCAGCATTAATAAAAAAAATAGGTTTTATGAAGCAAAACTTAGATTTCAGGAATCCATCTGTGAACACCCTTGTGGATTACTCCATAGTTTTCATTATATCTTCGAATGTTTCTGATAATTAGAAAGTAAGATGATGCAATTGCTTTGGACTTTCCAACTATGAAAAACAGTTGCCACTTCCATACTTATTGCATAGCTTTATGCTGCAAATTACAGGATATATAGCTAATCAGTTTACAATAAAGAAAACAGATAAATTTGACATACTTGCGTGAAGCTCACAATCCATGTCTAGATGGTGCGAATGGTAAAGCATTGGAGAATCAAGTTTCTCACAGTACTTCCTGCGTTAAATAGAAAAGCATGTGTGAGAGAGAGATGCAGTATTATTAGAACTATAAATGAAAACCTATTTTGAACTTCTAGGAACCTTAGACCAGCTTAAATATTTTAAACAGGCGCTCCCATTCAGACAACAGAATACAAGTTGAGAACCAGTTTGGTGTTTGCGAATCACCAATGTCCTATTAGTACTTACAAACACAGGGAACAGCATATTACATAGTCTCAAGTGTAGATAAAGAAGTAACGTTTCCAAAATTACATGCAAGAAACTCAACATTTCAAGCTCTATTTCCAAACAATACAGGTTCTCTATCAATGTCACACGCCAAGAATTTAATTTCCAAATTTTCACAGACTTGTCAAGATGGGGATCATGATCATCAAATCCTTAGTAGGAATAGAAACCAGATATGGAGATAGCTTTCACCAGAACAGAAAATGAAAAGGAAAAATTACCTGTCAACAAGCTTTGATTTTTCCCTATATGGTTTCACAAGAACACGAGCTCCACGTACATAGTGTGGATTTCCCTTCGACAAAATCATCCTCACAGTATCTGCACTCACAAATGTTACAAAACCAAACATCCGCTTCTGCTGACAGGGAATTCTTACATCTTCAACTACCCCAAAAGTGCTACTACGAACACATCCCAAAACAACAACAAAGAAAAATTAGAACGCCCAACTTGAGCTGTAAGAAAACTGCAATATTAGAATTTTGAGACAGAATTACTTGAAGTAGTCAGTGACATCGTCCTCTGTAAAAGTGCTCTCAGCAGGAAAAGTTAGATAAATCTGTCGAGAACCACTAACAATTGGACCGGGATAATTCCTTTCACACTGGGAATCCATGTACTTTGGTGCATCTTCCACCAAAATCACTGAGTGCTGTCCATGAGGTCTGTAATGCAGTCATTAAACAATTTACTTGTTATTTGTGGACAAAACAATAACGAATAAAGAGATAGCAAACATGGGAAAAGATCATAATCATACCTGTCAATCACCCGAATGCTGTTTTCCAATCGAGCAAGAAGCCTTGTCAAACTAAAACCAGCTTTACCATGTCTCTGACTCTCGGTGAGATAACCTTCAGCTTGAAGAGTCCTTCCATATTTCTCATAATACATCATAGGCAGAGAAGCAATTGAAACAGGGTTGCCTCGTCTAGATTTCAGAAGCTCTGTGATTTCAAATTCTAGTTTCTCAAGTGTCCCAGGCAAGAAAACTTGATCTTCATTACCAACTTCCATTGAATTACGATCAAACATATTAGGGCAGTTCTCTGGAAAGGAGTATCCATGAAGGTACCTACAGTTACTGCCATGCTTACAGAACCCCTTGTTGAAATAGTGACAAACCTTAACAGGAAACTCAGATAGGCCCCGAGAATGCCGGGTTCCCCTGATACTCAGATTTCCCAATGCAGCTTCGAGGTAATAGCAATCACTAGGACATCCTGAGAGTCCTGGGTGGTCTGGTTCTAACTGATCCTCCAGACCCATGAGCTGTGGCTGGTTTTGGAACCTATAGTCTTCAGAGATCAAGTGAGAGCTGACTATTGGTATGAAATCTGAATTATTCATACACTGCTGTGTAGCTGCGAGTTGGGGGTCCCAGTAAGAACCTGGAAACCGCATCGCTGCTGGGGCTGGAGAAGGCCGGGGTGAAGTCTGTGATAAGGGAGTAAACTGAAAGGGAAAATCCGGAATGGAAGATGGGTTCATAGAAGTTGAAATTGGAGGTGAAACAGATGATTTTGAGGCTAACCCAAGGTGAAGTTTGGCTTTCTGTATCAGCTTGTGGAGTAAATTGTCTGGCCCAAAAGCCAACCGAATCATTTCCCGGTCACCATTATCCTGTAACAAAATATACCCTATAATTTTTTGGGTAACAGTATCTGGTTCCAATTTCTGGATTCTGCTGTGCACTATTTTTGAAGCCTCTAGGGAATCCATTGCAACATATAATCACTGCAAACATCTCAATCTCAACAATATCAGTGAAAATGAACGGCGTCCTATAAAGGGAAAAAAGTACCTAAAAAAAATCAAATTTTGGTTTTCAGAGAATAAGCATGGAATCTAAATGTGGAACCAGGCAAAGAGAAAGGGCCAGATCTAACAAAGAACCATCTCAACATGCCTATAAACAGATGCAAGATACTATTAGCATGAAGTTTTATGGCTATGGAACACCTATAAGAGGGAAAAAGATCTCTTCATACCATACAACAACTGTCATTTTTTTGCAAAACCAGATCAAATAGAGAAACCATGGCAACAAAATGAAGCATGATAAAACTCTAGGATGGCTAAGGTGGTGCCAGAACTCCATGGGCAGAGCTAATGTTGGTACTTTTTCTAAATTTGGCAAAAGATTAATAAACCAAACCAAGCATTATGTTTCAATCATTTGGGTCAGCTACATGACTCCGCCTTCGCCATTCACTTTGATCATGCGCTATACGCTATTTGGCAAAAGATTAATACACATAATTTTTGTAGAAAAAAACCATGTCCTAGAGAACAGTTCTTTCCAAACAGAATAAGTAGTGGCAGGAACTCTTTTTTCTTTTCATTTTTGTACCAGAAATTCTAAAGACTGCATATTTCTCCATTATTCATTGCAATAGCACAGAAGATATTTACAAAAGAGGAATCCCTTACAATCACACAGAACCCAGAAAAAAATAGTGTTTTTGACCAGAACAATAATGAAGAAATCCCAACTTGGAAAACCCTATAACTCAAACCCAAAACAATCATTTACTCCTTCCAAATTAAACACCCAGAAAGAAACTAAAGTTTCAGTTCTTACTTATAAACTTCAAACAAGTCTAATCAAAACAAACTTGCAGTCATTTGAGTAGTTACACACATTAAAAATCACATTTTTACATGTAAATCCAGAAAGAAAAACTTCAACTATTTGAAGTTAGACTTACGAAATGAAAATGATTATATAGCAAGACTGACTGAGAAAGAGCAACAGAAACAACATACCCACTAAAGCTTTGTGTCTGAGGAAAGGGAACAAACAGTCAGAAGAACCTATTCATGGACTTAAAACTCCATGTTTATACTTTTTCTCCCACTTCCCTTGCTTATGCCCCTTCAGTTTTTGCTGTAAAAACAAAACAACACCATTCTCATATTGAATAGCAAACTGACAGAACCGATGTCTGTTCAAAAAAATCCATATCCATCATGTCGTCTTCCAATTTGTTCAGAAGAAAATGGTTAATCTCCCTCAAAGGCTCAAACCTTCCAGAATTTTAATTATTTAAATTTACAGCTAGCTTTCCATTTTAAATTTTGAAAATTCCTAGATTTTCGATTTTGTTGATGACAGCTTGAAGCTTGTGATATTACATAAATACGCCTACTAATATTGCAAAATAACAGAAAACATATATCTTCAGTTTCAAAAATTCTAATAATTAAATAACATATTCCACCAATTCTAATGTAGTGAAATTATAAATTAGGTTACATTAGAGTACCTTTTAAATTAATGTTGTTGGGATATATTTTATTTACTCCGCATTACAATTACGCGTTTTTTTTTGAAATATCATATTTTTGAGATGCATAAAATTATTTAAATTATATTAAATTGTTAAAAATCTTACATAAATCTTAACCACATAAACTTAAGAAAATAATTTTATTTTTGAAAAAAAAATGGAATAAGTTTTTGGGGTCTTTATTAGTCATTTTCTTGTCGAGGCAGGAGCCACCCACTCCATTTTTTAGCATACTATTATGTCTCACTGCATAAACTTGTATGCAACATGATTACATTTAGATAGAATGTGATATAACATATAGTTTTACCATGGGGTGATGTTTTGATTCTCAAGTTTAGTTCAACCATTGTGACTCAACTTTGTCGACGGATTAAATTTGAATCGAATTTTGATTAATTTAAATTTGAATTCAATTTTGAAATCTGATGGCATAATCTATCAGCTCATATTATCGTGGTCCATACCCAAATTCGTTAGTAATTCAAAACTTGATTCAATCTGATTAAAATAACTTAATTTAACTAAATTTAATAAATTACATTTTAATTATTTAATTTTCATAAAATTTAAAATATATATATAATATTTTAAATTAGATCAGATATTAGTATATATTCAAATTCGAAATAGTAAAATATAATTTATTGAATTCAAATCAAAATTGGGTGAATTGACCCCAAGGGGTGAGTTGATAAAAAATAAAAGGACAACGAAATAAAATGGTGGTGAGAAAAGTAAATAAATGGAATATAAAATTGAAAAAAAAAACTATTGAAGTGAAAAATGCTTGGTAATAAAAGTGAGTGGCAGGGGGTATTTTTGGGATGAGAAAGATAGCATTTATCAGGGGGTGACCGGTTCAACCGGCAGGATGGTAGGGATAGGATTAGGATACGATACAACGTCGACCATGAGAGAGAGAGAGAGAGAGAGAGAGAGAGAGATTATAATTAATGATTTAGTGAAATCCAGCAGAGATAGGAGGAGAAAGATTGAGCGGCGTTTTGAATCTGCGTTGGAAGCGGACCTCACTCCTCCTTCTAATTATCATCTCCAGCCCCATCTCTCTAGTTAACTACTTTACCTCCTACCGTGCGACTTGCCTTAAACCTCCCAACCCCCCTCCCCCCCCCCCCCCACCCAAATGTTTGCACAATCATACTTTGACCTTGTGGCCTGTTTGGTTGAGATAAAATGGTTAGATTTGAAAAAAATAGTCTAATTTCATGATTTATTATTTGTTTTGTTGATATCTTTATGGTGTGTTTTGATGAAATTGTTGAACTGAACTGAACATCTAAAAAATATATATTTTCTTATTTTACTCAAATCTCTCCATCATTCAACCGATTAGTATATATTCTATCATTTTCGATGTATTTTTGTGGGACTCGTGAAGAAGGATGATGTAATATGGTATCATTAACTATTATGTCCTTAACTTATTCAATTCAATACCATGTTTAGTTTATAAATGAGCAATGCTATTAGAACCTAATTTGCTAACTTAATTCATTATGACTTTTAGATTGACTGTGGGGGCCATCAAGTATTAAAACTTAGTGTTGATCCAATGATTCTACTGCAGCCACATCATTATGTCAGCAAATTAGGTCAGTGTTTTAAGTCCAAATAGTAATATTCTTTATAAATTAGTAATTGATCAATTCTAAACAAAAAAAAAAAATCATTTTTTTACAGCGTTCTTCCGCAATGAGTTATCCCACTGAGTTTGTCGGATTTGATGTAACTGTGCACCCAAAATTCCTACTAAAACAAAAATATAGATGAGAATTATTTATTCTAAGCCAATATAAGAGTCAGGATAAACCACACTATTTATTCTAAGCCTATAGTGGAGTTTTCCACCATGGCAATGGACATTGTTTGGGAACTATACACAATGATCAAAAGATGTTCATGGGGAAAGGCTTGAAGATGGATAGCAACGATGATGCTGGGCATAGAAGAGAGGAAGGCGTGAAGATGGGTAGGGTAAGATTGATGGCTTGGGCAAATATGTCATTTTTTTCCCACTTATCCCGTATGTGTAAAAAATATCCCAGTCTCCCATGGGTTTCATTTAATCCACATAAGCATGTTAAAGTTGATTTTTCAAACTAGATAAAGGTAAACTTGAGTGGAATTTTCTGTGCTCTTTTTCGTTTATCAAACGTGGGATAAATGAGTTTCACATATTTTTTTTTCTTATCCTACCGGTATTATTTTTCTTTAACCTGCCATTTGAACACACCCTTAATGTACATTCTTTAATTTTTTTCCAATACCAGCCCAACATGAGTTATACGGAGCCTTGGTGAAACCCACGAGGAAGGTGGGTTTCAAATTATAGTCCAATGGACTCATTGGTGAAAGAACAAGTTTGTTCCAAATGGATTGTTCTGTCTACATGATAAGAAATGCATTCTAGTCTTAATCAAATAGAACCTTTACTTTTTATGGGCAACACAAACTCTAGTTTAGGTATCCAAACATTGGATAGTATGGAAAAAAGTTCATTAGGTTGGATTGGTTTTTACTAGTAGGCTTACTAAAAACCCAAACCAAGCTTTAGGAGGTATGACGAGTCCATTAGTTTAGCACCTAACAACACCATTCACTAATTTAAATTTAAACTTGTTAATTTCATATCCATTTTGTATCATTTCTCTAATTGTCAAACCTAATTTTAGGCCCCCAAACAAAAATGGAACTATTAATCATGCTACAATATATCATTAACTACTAATGATAGGAGTTGAAGCACGTATTCGGCGAAAGGAGATCAGCAGCTCGGTGGTAATTTGTCAGTTCGCTCAATTTCTAGTTCCGTAAAGTTCTATACTCTTGCGGTTTTGACTAATTCAACTCAACTAAGACTTTCACTCGAACAAGAAGTCTATCTCCACTATGCCATTGTAACTACCTCCATTTAAATAAGGGATAATAGTCTCCCAACGACATAATTTATTGGTCTATAAAAAGGGAAGAACTGAGATCAACAAAGATAGGTAACTCTAATCCCAATTTGAGATTCTCCTTCCCAAGTTTTTTTTTTTCTGACTTAAGCATCGAACGATCAACCTTTGATGTCTGTCCGGGCTTTGACTTGCCCTTGCAGGTGTTCTCCCTTAGTCATTAGAGAACAACTTGGAGAGCAATTTTCTAGCATCAACAATTACTTTCTAGTTTTTTTTTTTTTTTTTGTGGTTTTGAAACAGATTTTGGAAGTAGCATTTCACTCTGTTTTCTGGGTTAATTTAAGTCATCTATTTGAATTTGAGTAAAAATTTTAATTTAATGCAAAACACTCTAATAGAGAATCACAAAGTTAAAAAGAGGGCAAATTCAAATTTAAATGAGTACAAATTTAAATTTAAAAAAGGATATAATAATTTTTAGATCTTTAAATGCGAATAAAATCTGACTATTCAAGATTTGAATTTCCTTTGATTGGATTATGATATTGACTATCATTTTTTTTTTGTATGGATTTGAGTTTAGGGATGTAGGTGGTTTTAATTTTAGCCAATCTCTCTCTCTCTCTCTCTCTATATATATATATATATACTAGAATCAGAAAATAAAGGGAACATATATATTCACGTACATAATACAAAACACAAGCACAAAAAATGAGATCAATTACTTGCTGGAAAGAGAAATAAAGAAAATAATTCACATAATTGTGGAATTTAACAACTATGAGAGTTTTCTGACTTTTGTGTTTCGATTGTTACAAAAGGAGAAAGGATGTATATGAAATAAAAGGTTCAAACCAACTAATTAATATTAAGTAAAAATTTGAAATGTCAAAAAGTAAATGAAACAAATTGGAAGATTTTACCGTATGTGTTAGAGAAAAGATTAAAAATCCAATTATTTGAAGGTAAAAAAGTGACTTTTTATATACTATTATTTGAACAATCATGTACAAGTGTATCAATGAATCAATAAAAAATTAAGTGGCAATGAAGTGGTTGCAAAAATAGAATTAGATAATAGTTGTATTGTAAACTAAATGGTTGGTAAAAAGAATTTAGGAGAGAGAGAGAGTCATAACTTGTAAAATAAGTAAATGTATATTATAAGGAACAATAATTTGTGTGGATGTGGAAGTGGAAGTGAAAGTGTATGAAAGGGTATTCGAATATTTAATTAATATTTAATAATTAAATACATAAGCATATACTTGGTTTTAACCTTTTTAATCCCTATAATAGTCAATTAAAAATTTTTACTTAGCTTTCTTTTATTAGTAGTAGATATATATATCTTACTATATTATAAAACAATCAAATTAGGGATGAGAGGCCTTAAAAAAGCTTCCTTCTCTAAATGTTAATTTATTAGAATTTTAAAATATTTAATTAGTTCACTCCAATTAAAACATTACATGTGTCCTTTGTAACTACTCCCACTATTTTTTAAAAAAAATACTTCAAAATTTAAACTTTCAATTATCTTTCTTAATTATATAAAATGTAAATAAATATCATTTTAAACATTAATAGAATTTGTCCAGAGATATTATGGTAATGAAGGATTTGGTAGCAAAAGTGTTAATAGGAAGAGATAATAAATTATTTGCATCGCACGGGATGCTTATTAGTTTATATATAAAACAATCAAATTAGGGAGGAGATACTTTAAGAAATTTTCCCTCCCAAAATGCTTAATTATTAGAATTTTGGAAAATATTTAATTAGCTTAGTCCAATCAAATTATTACATGTGTCATTTCTAACCACACCCATCACTTTTTTTAAACTATTTTAAATTAAAAAAAAAATAGTGATACGAGGATTAGAAAAGATGGAATAGGATAATGATAAGGGAGATAAATTCTGTGTAGCAAATTAATTTTGGGCTGCAATCATCAAGGCTTTGCGACAATTTGGGGGGTTTTGTAGTCCTCAATAGGGATGTCAATGGATCGGGGGAAAACGGGTATTCGTCCAAACTCGTCCCGTTTGGACCGGGGATGGACTATACGTATTGGACGGTGAACGTATACGGGGATACCCGTATAAACCCGTGCGGGGAT
>CM042187.1:44482907-44498480 GCA_023539305.1 Ilex asprella
CGTCCCCGTCCCCGTCCCCATTACCCGCAAAAAAAAAATATATATATAAATATATATTGAGTTGATTTTACCACTATTATGTTGTTTTGGACATTTGTTTGTGTTTTGTTCAAATATATAATATTTTGAAGTAGTATTTTGGATATTTGTTGTTTGTATTTTATTCAAATATATTATGTTATATTATATTGTGTTAGATTATTTAAAATATTGTTAGATTATTTAAAATATTGGATTTAATTAGCTTGGGCTTGGGCGGGTACGGGGGGAAGCGTGGACAGGGACGGGGATTAAATATTTACCCGCGGACGGGGATGGAGTTGAAAATTATACCCGCTAACGGGGGTGGACCGGGGATGGACGAAATTTTTTTAAACGGGTACGGGGATGGAGACTATACCCCCCGCCCCCGCTTCGGTCCATTGACATCCCTAATCCTCAATAGAAGGGCTTGTGAATTCTTCTCAGCCACCCACATGACCATAACGTTGGTCAACATGTCGAAGGCCTCTATATCCACTAATGAAAACTTTGACCAATTTTCTTTTTTTTTTTCTCGTGAAAAAAATAGGGTGGGAGCAAGGAAGAGCGTCCAGCGACCATCTCGTTAGGCCTTCACTGCGCCTGAAACATCTCTCGGGACTAGACCTAGCTAGACTAGCATAACGGTCAACTACCAAGCCCTATTGTCATGATAAGAATTTAAATTTTTTTCCTCAATGTTTGGATTCGAGTTTTTATAGTTACAATAGTTTATTGAAGTTAAACTTATTCTTCAACATTCAAAGTATACGATGAGACTTTAACTTCAATCATTACATAGATACGATAAAATTTTTTATAAATAATTATATGCTACTGAAAGATAACACTTTCCAACAAAATATAGAGTGAAGTATTTGTGTACTTATTCCTATAGCTTAAAAAAAAAAACTTTGACCGACGGTATATCTTCTTTAATCTAGAGTCTGGTAGACTACTTTGTCCCCATCCCAGACTCAACCACCCCTAACGGCTGACCTCATTGCCCGTAACGGATCGGATGTGACCTCGTTTGAATTCCAAGTCAGAAGTCCAGAGTCATAATTTTGTCATTAGATAATTAAATTAAATTAATTTTTTAAATCTATAAAATATTTTTTTATATTTAAATAAAAAAATAAGATTCTTTCATAAATTAATAAATCACACATAAACTTCTTCAATATGTTTCAATGTCACGACTCTTTATAGTGTTTCATTAGATATAATCTTATAGACAACTCTATTTAGTGCCTCACTAAATATAATCTTATAGTGTATGTTTGTGTCTCAAATATGAAATAAAATTGGATTTAAAATTGAAATTCTAATATAAAATTTTAATTTAAACATTCACACTCTAAGACCAAATTAAATATTGACGGATCAACTTACTTGCAAGTTTCAATATTTGTTCTCTCTCTCTTCTAAGTTCGCGATAGCTAGGGATGGAAGGAGGATAGGGGAGAGTTTTAGAGATTCCAATTTCAACCATAAAATAATGGGATTGCTTTTATTTTTTGAAATATCCATTGCCTAGAGTTTTATGTAATTCTGTTAACAAGGACTTAAAATGTTGATTTAATTTATTGACTTGATACACAACTATTGAATGAGAAATGCCATTTAGACTTAAAATATTAATATAAATTACAACTATAAAATAAGTAATGAGTTTTAATACATACTGAGAATCATTGTTAAATCAATGACACAGTGATTGATGAAGTCACCAAATTAATAATATAATTAATATTTTAAGTCTAAGTAGTTTTGCTCCTATTAAATAAATAGTGGATTCAACAAATCAAATCAGCTGCTCTCTTTTTAAATAAACTAGATATTGCACACGTGTATTGTATGTGAATTATTTTTTACAATAATTTTAATTTTATATTTATCATATTGATATATTGATTAATTTATTTAGAACTTGAATATCAATAAAAATTGCTTGAAAATGTGTTTTTGTAATTTATGGGTCTTATTTTATAGTTTAATTATAAATATGGTAAAATACATTGGCCACATACCCACCATAACAATTTCCTCTTTCAAAGTATAAAGATAATAAATGATCAAACTACTTTGGTCTAGTCTAATTAACAACCCTTCAATCTCTTAAGACTAAATCAGCTAAGATGTCAAGCAGACAATTCTTCCCAAATTTAAGACTTAGTTTTTAACGTCGCCCTTTTTTAAGATTCTATTATGTCCCCTTTTGAATTTTTCTTTAATTCTCTATAAATTTGTTATTCTTTTATATAGATGTATTGTGCTAAACTAATAATATTAATTTACCAATGCATACTCCTATTAGATGAATACACAATTTTATTTATCAATAATATTTTTTAATGTGAAATTATCACTTGACACATTAATTTATACATATGTGTGTTGCACGTGGATAAGTTTAATTTATAGTGGTGATGTTATTTTTTTGTCATTATGCTAAAATAATTAAATATACACTTACGAATCAAAGTATATGATATTTAATACTTGTCATCTAAGTATATTATATGTTATTATGTTTCAACTACAATAATCTTCTAAAAAGTTAGACTACATGCTAAATTAATTACTTCATGATTAATTGATCACCCCATGAATATCGAAAAAATGATTGAGACTATACGTTTTTGTGTGGTAAATCTATTATACTTGCTAAGAGTCCATAATCATTGGTTGCATGAATCACAATAATACAAATTTTGCTAAAGAGAAGTTTGATAAAATCACCACAAAAGATATTGTATTTTTTGTAATAGAATACAAGATGACATGATAATTAAGTAAATCACCATAATGCGCCTTCAAATATAAATCAAAAGCACGCTGCAGCTTTAAGTTCCATACAAACTAATAGTAAAAGATATACATGTTTTACAAACTAATAGTAGAAGGTATTCATGTTTTAGCTACAAAGACTTGTTTCTTTTACAACATTTATCTTAAAGGATTAGAATTTTGGGAATTCCCTATGACTAACTTATCTTTAGTTAAAGAAATTTAATTTTAAATTTCATTATTAGATTTATATAAATATATAAGATATTAGTAACTGATAGAAAATTCAAAAGTCAAAATTTTGAATGGTTTAACTCCTAATAAATTTCATAAGTCATTATTATAATTTGATATTTATTTTCAAGAACTCTTAAGACTTATTTGCACTATTTCTAGAATCTATAAGGTCTATAAGTTAGATAAGTTATAATATATATTATACCAATGAAAAATTTTAGTTTTATATTACGAATCCATAAAAAAAAGAGAGAGAAATCAATTAGAATAATCTTTGGATCAAGGATAATATGGATTTTATATTATTGTTAAATCATAGTTACAAAATTATAATATGGACTTTATTAAATTGTGCTGGGATAAAATTAGAAAATATTTTTTTTATTAGTGACTTTTATGGATTATAAATTGGTAATCATTGAATTTGTAAGTTTCTTAAAAGATACACTCAATGCCAAATTTTTGTGATTTAAGCAATAAGTGTTCATATATTTATTTAAGGACAAAATAAAAACTCAAAAGTTTTAAATGAAATCATTAGTGTGAGGTATAATTGTCTTTATAATTTTATTTAAGACTAAAAAAGGAATTCAAAAGTTTTTCATCTAAGATACTTTTATTAGTAGTTTAGATTAGATAAAGATAGATAAGACAAATATAAATATATAAAATTGATGGCTTGGCCCAGATCAAGCCCAGCTCGAATAATGGGTCCACCCCAGACAAGATCTAGAAGAGACTCGGACCTAGCTAGACTCGCCAAGAACCCAATCAATCATGCCATCATAAGGCCATGCCATCCTAGAACCATGCGAAGTTAGTTACGCTATCCTGAGACTTGGTCTTGAGGAGATCTTCACCCCTCTCTACAATTGTCTCATATGTTGTGAGAATGGCGTCAACTTCACTAAATCAACATTTCTATTACTAATAAAACGTCACAATCTGTTAGGAGATACCTAAAAATTGTAAATTCCATTTACACATGAGAGGCATCTCTCACATCTTGTATCTGACATCTTATCTTACACTTAATTCACCTAAGTTCTCATTGCTCTCACTTGAGCTCTCCACACTTCTACAACAATAAATTATCCCGACAAACAAAATTCTTCAAAATGGAGTAGGTCATTTTAATCAAATCAATCTATATCTGTGTATTGCTTGTGTTTATTTTATCTTTATATTTACTATATTTTATTATTTATATTAATTACTCAGCAGGTGGCACAAAAAACCGATTTATGAATCATAAAAAATGATGTCAGATACACTAAACTAATTTTTTTTTATCGTAATACACTAAACTAATTAAAAAGGCACGAATATAGACATGATACAATCGTGGTATTAAAAAAATATTTTTTATGGGATTGAAAATGACATTTTCTTTTGTTTGGTGTAAAAGAAAAGTTGATGGAAAAAGAAAAATGGGTGAAAAACGTATCCTTTACGCTCACCATTTTTAATCACTCCATTAATCGGAGGAAAGTGGACGGAAGGAAGGTCGTTGGTTGAAAAGTTCCTTTTTTTTTTTTTTTTGTCAGAGGTTGAAACGTTTTTGAAATTACCATTTTAGCCTTAAAAGTGACAGATTATAAAAACACAAATTAGGAAGAAAAAAAAAAAAGTAACTCTGGAGCCCATCTACTTTCTCATTTTCCACATACAAGTGGACCAAAATAATGGACTCTAAGGTTACTTTTTAAAATAGTTATTTAAAATATATTAAAATATTATATTTTTTATTTTGAAAAGTTATTTTTACAAAGTTATTTCAACCATATTTTTTATTTTAATTAAATATTATTAATATTTTAAGTCAAAATATTGTATAATTTGACACGTCATTAAAATATAAAATAATTATCCCCTTAGAATACAAAAAGAGTTATTTGGTTCTCTTAATATAAAATAGCTAATCGAGGAGGCTAACAAAATGTAAAGAGCTATTTAGATAAAATGTAAAATAGTTAGTCCCTTGGAGAACAATTTTATTGTTTGACTTTTTATTTTAGTTAACAAAATACCAAATAATTAGCCCCTTATAGATACTCTAAACCTTTTGTTCTATACGGTAAATTCTCCCATTTATAAAAGAGCAATTATGGTAATTTTTTGGTCATTTTTTTATTCTCCCAATAATTTTTTGGTCATTTTTTTATTCATTTTTAATTTTTTGGTAACATTTATTTGTAATAAAAATATTTTTATATAAAAAGGTATATTAGTAAATTAAGTATATATATCTTTTCTTTCCTTTCACTTTTTCTTCAATACCAAACAATAAAAAAGTAATTCTTTTAACTTTCCATTCATTGTACCAAACACAAAGGAGAAAAATTGTTTTGTTTTCTTCCAAAAATGAAAAGTTTACTCTTCACACTTTTTTATCCTTCCAATTTTTAATCCCTCCTACCAAATGGTGCATAAAATGAACCGTTATAGGTATAATTTTCATATTTTATTACTTTATCATTTTTTCAATCCACTGTTACAAATTATCAAAGTCAAAATTGATAGTTACTGATGAATTTCGACAGAAGATCTTGCGAATTAGCCTTATCCGTCCATAAAAATTAATAAGTTCCCAGATTAAATTCTAAATAAGATTTTATTTGTTCCTATTATAATCATTAGTCTAATTGCCACCATAATTATCCTTTACTTTCTGGCTCACTATCGTTTGTCCATAAATTCCAATGTTGTAGAAGAGCTTCAATCAGATGATCTTCTTAGCAGTTTCCGAAATGAACCCCCAAAAGAAAACCCTAACGTTTGAAATTCACTTTGATTTGGTGATGACTTTCGTTTCTCATGATCATCAAGGTCATATATAATAATTAATAGAAGATGATTGGCAAAAACATACTGATGAAACAAATCATGAATTATAAAACAAAAAATTGCATACCAGCTGCTTTTTGCCCTTTCAAGGCACAAGGTGAGCTTATACTGAACTTCTGAGAGGACTTTGTTACAAGCAGCAACGGAGTTAGAATTTTATCGTAGGTTTCAAATAATGACATGTTCAAGAATTTTATTCAATGGGGGTTATTCTTAAGGTTATCGTTGATGAAATTTTTTTAACTGTATATTAATTTTCATACGCTACTACCGTAGAAGTTAGTTTGAGCTTTAAAATCAAAAAATTGGGTCTTGCAAATCATCATAAAATTAAATTTTGATGTTAAGCGATGATTATAGATTAACTAGGGGTAACCTATGCCTGAAGATACGATCCAACGTAAGGAAAAAATGATTGATTTGGAGGGGGAGGAAAAAATTCAATGTGAATAATTTTGAGAGAGATATTGATGATTGTTGGTTAAATACATTTGAGACTATCAAATAAATTTATTGAATCCTATCCTATTTTTTATTTTAGAACTAGTCATAATCCATGCCTGAAGAGATGATAAAATATAAAATTCGACCGTCTAAAAAATTAATCTCATTATATTAATTTTTTTATATATATTAATGACAAATTAATTAAATATTAAATAATTAAATATATGATAGAAGTGAGTGATGTGATATTTTTAGAGAGGAAATATATAAATAATTACATATGTGATAGAAATGAGTGATGCGATTTGACATTTGAGTCTGACAAATAGATGATAGGTGAGATAAGCGATTGGTGATAATTTTGAAAGGAAAAATATAACTAGAATAAAATTCAAACACATTTTTATTTTATTATATAAATTATAATCGTAAACACATTCTAGTAGAATAAAAATGTGTAAAATGAAAGCATTAATGCTTTCAATATATAGGCAACAATTGTAATTTATCAAATTTTCCATTATTTTTTCCTTTGATCATCAAATTCATCAAGCCAAATGTTCTTGTCAAACTGCCATTTGTTTACTAGATGTCATGTCAATTGAGCTTTTTGAATATCGAGAAATATCATATCTATCTATATATATATATATATATATATATAATATTTTTGAAAACCTAATAGAAAGTAACTAGATTGTTTGATATGACAATGATGGAACTTAGTTTGAGCCGCCTATTCAACGTCCAAAGACATTCGATGGACCCTCTAGTTACATGACAGCCTATGCAATCCAACCGTAAAGCACCCGTCTCGTCATAAAGGTGGGCCATAGCCCAAGATTGAAAGTCGAATGACGCCCAGCTTGATATATCCATGCTCGGTCATCTTAAGCACGCCGGAATGGGCCAATTCAAGGACTAAGAGCTCGATATGAGATAAATTTCAAATAACTCTCGTTGGACCATGTGTCCAAGGGACAGAGGAGACAACTCCTAGTGACCCTAACGGATAAATATTTTTTAATAAAAAGAATATTTATATATATTCCATTTTAAGTATCGTACGCACAACGTACGTTAGAGTGACAAACTCCGTTACAGGACAAATGAAGAGAGAACCGCAAAATCAACCAAGAGAAGGAAGTGATAATACACAAAATAATCTTGTGCAAGATCAACAGTCGAGTATGTGATAAAATATAATTAATGAATAATAAGTAAAGAAATCAATGACATCAACGTAAATAAAGAGTCAACACACACATATATATTGTGGTTTAGTTTGGATGACCTACTCCATTCTTGAAAACTGCAACAGTGGTCAGGGGCTCTTTATTGAACAAGCAAGATGAACAAGAGAGAGCAATAGATAGCTCTGAGAAAAACACAATAAATAGGAGAGAGAAACTATGTGTGTGTGGAGAGGTGTAGAAAAGTGTGGTGAGATGCCTCTTAATGTGGAGAAAGCTTACAATTTATAGGTATGGTGAGGCGGTGACATGAGTGTGAGAGTACTAATTCTTTGTGGAGGATAGTTGCAAAAGGTAAGTACATTTAATGTAGGATTGATCTTCATAAATGAGTATCTCAATAATCTATCCCTTACATGCTCTTTTTTTCATGGACTCCTTGGGTCTTGGACTGTGTTGGATTGACGAACTGGACTTGATCTGTCTTTTAGCTGACTTGAGCTAACTTGGTTTATTGGGGCTGGCCTGGTTGAATTTGGGCTTGTTAAGAAGAATCGCAAAAAATCTTATATAGCCACATGTATGAATAGAAGGCAAAATCGCTATACAAAAGGGAGTTCTAGAATTTTACTTGAAATGCACAGTGTAAAAAAACTCTAGGCCAAGAAACTAAGTGTTACCATTTTCTTCAACTTCAAGCAATACAAATTCTAAGGAGTAAGAATCACCATTAAAGTAAAATATTTTGTTTTTTGCTCCAACATTAGCACTTACTTTCCTATTGACCCCAACATTCACAAAGTACCCACTGGGTCTCACACAGTCACTGTTCTGCACTTGAGCATAGTAATTTTGAGTACCATTAAATTATACAAATGATCTAAAATGACAGTAGGCCAAAACCCTCATTAGCTCATTCTTTGTTGCTTCCATGACTGTAATCCGTCCTTGGAATGTAATGAATTTGAAAAAATACTACTTTTGAAGTAAATGTCTTTTGCTTTGGCAACAGTTACTAGCTTTCTCGAAGGGTAAGGCCCTGGAGGCAGAGCCCGAAGGACTCATGCCTCCGAAAGATAAATAGGAACTAGCTTCCTGAGAGGGTAAGGCCCTGGAGGCAGAGCCCGAGGAACTCATGCCTCCGAAAGATCAATGGGAACCAGCTTCCTCGAAGGGTAAGACCCTGGAAGCAGAGCTCGAGGGACTCATGCCTCCGAAAGATCAATAGGAACCAGCTTCCTCGAAGGGTAGGGCCTTGAAAATAGAACCCGAGGGACCCCCGCCCCTCAAAGATCTACAGAAACTAGCTTCCTGGGTGGAAAGGCCTTCGAGACGCACTGTTCTTGAACTAAGTCAACCCATCCGGAGATAGGGACTCCGCAGATCCGCCTGACTGGGCGGAATAGACCCTGAAAACAGTAACCGCCCCATCGGCCTCCAAAGAACCCATGGCCCAGAGGAGCATTACTCGTAGTGGTGAAAGAAGTTCAAATCCTAATATAGCCAAGAATCGGACAGTCATTATGCAGTAACAACAACATATCAAACAAGGCAAATAAAGAGAAATTCAAATGTTCATTCATCAAAAGACGGGGCTTTGCGTCCCCGGAGGCTACAAAAAAAAAAAACTAAAACTGCCAATCATCTCACTCCCGGCATTTCGATGACATCACTAGCCGGCGAGTCGACCTTGAAGAGGTCAATAGTAATAGCTGTTGGAGGAATTACGGTAGGCGCTGCATCGGGAGTATTCGGGGGAGCTTCTATCCCGGGAGCAGGAGGGATAGCCGACGGGGCATCGTCGGTTGCATTAGGGATAGCCGTTTGAGATGACTCCCCCAAAGGTCATGTGATCAGCAGCTACCTCCGATGCGGCCTGCTGCATCGCCACCGAGGGCTCATAGGGGTGCATTTGAAAGAGGGGAGAGTTCGAGGAGACGCCGGCGGCCCTAAGTGCCTCGTCCCAACCCTTCTTGAAAAATTCCTGGCTGTTCTCCTCAAGGGCGGGAAGCACACTGTCGGCGAACTCTTCTTTCAGCTCCTCCGCCGACTTTCTGTTACTCTCCATTTCGGCCCTCACCCTGTCAAGTTCTTGGGTAAGTGCCAAGCAAGCCTCCTCAGACCCAGCGTCTCTCTCTTCAGTCGCAGACAGACGCTGGGTCTGCTCGGTCAGCCTTCTTTCGAAATCCGGAAGAGCAGCACTCAGCTTTTCAGTGCTAACCCTCCCCGATTCGGCGTCCTTCAGAAGTTGTTCTATTTCGGTGGCCTGACGAGCAAGAGTGGCGTCCCGAGTAGCCACAGCCTCCCTGGAGGCAGCAAGATCCTCCTCGGCCTTCCTCCTCCCCTCTGATGCCTCGTTAAGCTGCACCCTGTTCCCATGATAGCGGGCAGCGATCACGAAAATTTGTTGAGTAATCTGCAAAAGAAGGACCTTAGAAAACCTCACGACAATAAGAAGCCTAAAACAGAAGTCAAGGAGACTTACCCCCAAGCAGCTCTGGATAATATCGCGAAACAGGGGATTTGTGTTTCACGCCCGATGGACCGCCATGTCGGCCCCAAAATGAAGTGTTTCACTCACTGCATAGGCGACATGAGGGTCTCGGACGATGGAGTCACTGACCAGAACCTCCCTGCCGTTGTGATCAATGGCCCGAGGGTTCCAAACAGCCTCAGCGTCTGCGGGCGGAGGGGTTCGTTGTTGCTGCTGTTAGGAAGACGGCTCAGGAGTCGGTGTACCCCGACCCCGACCACTATGATGTTGAGTGGTTGGAGCCCTACTGCGGCTGGGGCTGTCTTGCCTCTGCTTAGTCCTCCTCTCCTCTTCCACTGAAGGGTCCCTCTCCCTTACTAGGCCCCGGCCGGTGGTCCTCGGAGGCGGTGGAGGAATGTTTGAGGTCGGAGGAGGCGGAGGCGTGGAACTGGTCGACCCCCTGCCCCTCCCGGCGGCAAGGGCCTGTCTCTGCCTCAAGAAGCGAAGGTCGATTCCAGACATCGCGACTTCAAGGGCGTATTCCTCGTCTAAGTTTTGGAGGATTGTGAAATCTGGCCACGCCGAGGTACTGGCCTCAGGAAAATCTGGAGGAGGGACCTGTCTAGCACCGACCTCTTCCCCTTCAGGTTCCTCAGCAAGCTGTTCTTCAACCGGCCCTTCAACCTCGGCGTCGGGAGCTCTGTCGGGATCCTCTTCCAAGTTCGGCTCAAACTCCTGTGCCTCGGTTTGGTCGAAAAGGTCAGACCACCCCGATGGATCAAAAGGGATGGGGGCTTGAGAAAACTTCTTGTAACCAGGCGTGTAACCCAAAAGCCTATGTGCTGCCCGGCCAAACCCGTCCCCAAGGTAGCTCCAAACGGTGACAAGGACGAAAAAGTTCACTAGATGCCGAGACGGTGGAACACTCTCCCGGGAAGAGACGTCTGAGAATGACAAGAATGTTAAGCACTTGCACAGATAAGACTAAACAAGAAAATTAACGGAACACACAAATAAGGCCGACGTACTCGTCGTTCTCCACTGCAGGGGGCACCTGAGACCCTCGTACTAGGGTCCAGCACCCCTCTCCCAGGCTCCGCTGAAGATCAGCAGGTCGTCTCTGTACCCCTTATCCGAATTTGGGAGGTGGGTCACTAGGTACATGGAGGGGTCTCTAGCTTTGAGATAGAAATTTTGCTGGGGCATCACCCTCAGCAAAGTATAGCAGAAGAGGAGGTCGTCTAGGCCAATGTTCACCTCTAGACGCCTATTGATTTCTAACACTCCCATAATGATCCTAAAAACATTCAAACAACACTGCCCGGGAAACAGATGGAACCGAGAGAGAAATTGAAGGAGTAAAGAAGGCAGAGGGAACCTGATCCCCCCCTCAATGATGGCTTTGGTGAAAAAAGGCATTTCATCCTCGGTCTCGACTGATCTAGAATGAAGCTCGGGGTCGAAGTCTTCTATACCAACGCTAGGAGGGATGCCGTGCCGAGACCTAAACCTAGCAATTTGTTCTACCCCTTTCACCTTGTATTTCCCAGGCCTCGAGGTACTGGCCTCTTGGCCCTCGGCGTCGGAACGTCATCGGGGCATTCTCTGCCGCAGATTAAGGGTCCTTTCGAATTTGGGGAGACTGGAGGCTCTCTCACTCGTCAAGGCAAACGAAGGGGCGATACTTAGTGACAAGAATGCCACCAGTCACCGGAAAAGAGAGAGAAACGACGGAAGGAACACAGGAACGGCAATGTGCCGGAAATAACCAAGAAAAGAAGAAGAGGAGACTGACCGTAAGGAGGAGTTGAAACGCTGAAATCCTAGGAGGACCGATTCTTCGTCAAAAGAACTTGGGCTAGAAAGTACAGTTACTCCGATTGCTGTGGGGTGGACGATGGAAGCCTGAATCTTCTGTCAAAGGAGTGAGGAACTCCGGCACTTACTCCGGTGGTTTTCTCTGAGTATTCGAGGAGGACGAAAGTGAAGAAAGAGGGGAGAACCACGGTTTATATAGTGGCTGACCCCCCTCATCATTGGGCACCAGACACGAGGAGAGGCGCATTTAATGAGCACATGCCCCAAGAGACGAAAAGTGGCTGGAACAGTAAATTAGGGTGGTTGAGACGGTTAAAACCCTTTTGTCTTCTGACGACACGTCTCCCCTGCGTGAGAAGAACAAAAGGCTGGGGGGCAGTTGATGGGACTATTTACTGAGACTTCAGGGATTATGACACGTGTCATCGGCACCCTTTAGGGGATCACGACGTGTTCCTCGGCATCAACGCCTCGGAGGCAGGGCATCTCTGATCCTAGGAGGCAGACGCGTGTCCCTCGGTATCCTTTTATCCCATCGGGACCGAGGAAGTCAGACTGCCTTCTGACTCCTTAAGACACCTGCCGTCAGGAGGATTTGACAATCTAGTCATTATGAGTAGGTTTGTGCTCAGACAAGTCAGGTCAGTCAGACGAATGAGACATCAGACCTATAAGAGGTCAACACGTGGCATCAAATGTCAGAAAAGGTGATGATGAAGATTGCAGAAACCACTGGAGCAACACTGACACAAGCAAACATTTAATGAATCCCTCTACTGATGGGACCCCGTGATGGGCTTTGGGGGCCGAGGCGTAATAGCCTTAAATGCTCTCTCGCCAGGACATTTAATGCCCCAGTGCCGAGGGAAGAACATTGATTGTTCTTCCTCAGCGCATTTATGAGGACTAGCACCGAGCGGGTACTATCGAGCCCTCGGTGAGCCGAACAATCAGTAATGGGGAATTCCCAATGTTGAATCATGGGCACGTTGTTCCATTCCTGACAACACCTACTAATCAAATCACTAGCAATGATGAGTATAGAGGGGGGTATAAATACACCACAAAAACATGCAGCAAGGGTACGCAAAACCTCTCCACTCCAGAGTGTTTTCTTCTTCCTCTCTTGCATATACTGACTTAGCCGTCGGAGGAGATACGCCGGAGAACACTCCGGCGCCCTTCTAACCCCCTTTTCTGTGGTTCAGGTCTTGTTAGCATTCTTCCAGGACCGATCAGGCGACCCCAAGAACAATTCATCACCACTCCTTAGGCCCCTTTTGGCCCTCTCAATCTATTCTAGGTGATACAAACTACCGGATCCTCGACTGACTTGTGTTCGCCAAGGGAGAAGTTTGTTTCCATATACGTTGTGCGTGAACTCGCACGCACAGATTCCAATTATGATAAATATGTATGTACAATAGAAATTCAAATTTATACTACATAAAGTATATTGAACAGAGAAATATATTCAACAAAATAAATATAATAACAAAAAAAAAAGAAGAAGCACAATTAATTTTTTAAATACATATCCAATGAATTGATTCAAGAAATCGTTACTACATTGCGCAATCATCTATCTTAACATAGTCGAGGTTGTTTGATCAACTCAAGCTTGTAGCCAATCAATTTTTTTTTATTTTTTTTATGGTTGAAAAAGGGATGAGAGGAAATGAGGGTGTTCAAAAACCATTCCGATAAGTTTTCAATTGTGAGATTATGAGGCATTTGATAATACCCATTAAGTCACTCTAGAACTAACTTAACTTCACTAATATAGTGATAAATTATTAAATTTTAATATAAATTCAAAAATTCAGACCTTCAAAATAAAAAATTCGACTGATACAGTAGTGAACCACCCCAGTCGGTGGTGGTACCCAAGCCGATTGCGTAGTTGAAACCGTGAAATCTCGTCACTTGATTTGACAGAATGATGTAAGAACTGTGGAAGATTTTATCCACATCACAAAGAGATTTTAAAATTCAAGGAAATGCCCACCAAAACCAAAGAAAAATCATTGCTTCTAAAAGGATTATGTGGTGTGAATAGTGCCAAAAGAAAAAAATATTCTATTCCTTGGTGGGCTGTCAGCCGTGTACTTTGTGTTGGTTTGTACTTTGTAGCTTTCCCAATGGGAATAAATAGGTACAGGGTAAGACTCATAAGAAATCTAACAAGTTTATTGGAGCATGCTAGGTCTTTTCAAAGTAACCAGATAATTATTAACTCGAAGATATGGAAAACACTTTTTTCTATGTAGTGTTGATTTCTTTTTTGTATTATATAGTTATTATGTCTCTTAATTGATTTCGATTGAGAGTAGGTTTGACAACGACAGATGAGTTTTTCATCAAGGAAAATTGCAGCGAAATAAGACGGGTGATAAATTACTTAACTTTGTCGGCCAATAGCTAATCCATTAAGTAACAACTCAAAAATTATCTAAAATAAAATACTAATGATTTCATCTATCTGCTAACATGAAACTTCCTATGGGAGATATAGTAAAAAATTACAACTAAGACAAGCCCACAATTAACATTTTTCTTATATTTAAAGCTATAGAGTATGAAAGACGGATTTTGCTAAGTTGGTGCAAAGTTGACGCAACAGAATACTTCTAGTACTCCCTTGGAGATAAGAGAAAAACTAGAAAGAAGCAAAAGTTTCACAAGTACAATATCCTAGATATGGATTTGTCTATGATACCAAAAAATAAATTTTGGTACCATATTTTTTATTTATTACAATTGTGAATATTTTTGTTATTGTTGTGGACGTTTTTATCACTGTTGTAGTACCAAAAAAAATATAAAAATAATCACAACGACAATGATAAAAACACTCACAAGTATGATAAATTACTCACAAAAGTAGTAATTTTTTATACCAAATAAAAATGATAAGTATAGTTATTACATCAATACTAAAAATACTCACAAAAGTAATAAAATTTTCAGTTGTAAAATGACTTACAAAAGTTATAAAAATATCCATTAAAGTAATAAATTTTGGTGATACAGTACTAATTTTTTTGTTCATAACGTAATTAATTCAGTATATATATAATATAATACAAAACAACTTAAATTTTTATCCACTACTTATATTTTTTTCCCTAAAAATATCACATCACTCATTTCTATTACATGTTCAATTATTTAATATTTGATTAATCTATAGTTTAACATAAATTTTCTTTTAAATATTACCCATATACGATAATATAAACATATTGAAAAAAATTAATATAGTGAAATCAATTTTTTGAGCGCTTGAATTTTATATTTCATCGTATTTTCAAGCACAAGTTATGATCAAAAAATATATATATATATATACAATTCAAATCTCAATTAATATTAACACTCTAAAGTTAATAGGAAAAAAAAGACTCATAAGGGGGTGTGTGAGTTAACTTTTTAAAAACATTTTTAGAATTTATAATTTCTCTTAAGTACTTTTTTTTTAATAAGAAGTAATGTTTGAAACTGATCAACCCCCACCATCACCATTACTCCAATCACCACTATCGTTGTCACCGCCACCACACCTTTACCATAATAGCCACCATTATCACTATTGCCACCTCACCACCAATACTACTATTGCCACTCAACAATCACCACCATCACCATCACTTTCACCACCCTACCACCACCACCATCCCCCTTACCACCATGCCCACGACTACTGCGGTCACCTTATTACCACCATCATTGTCCCACCATCAC